>VMKM01000272.1:145000-441031 GCA_008360985.2 Macquaria ambigua | reverse complement strand
TGCAGGCTGCAGAATGAATGCCCAGAGAAAATACTTTATCTTCATTGTGAGAGCAGACAAGAGGAGCAGGTAGACAAATGTCTGCACATGCACCCATTTTGCTGGATTTTTCACCATCCACTTTGTCCCTACTCCCACTGCACTCGGAAAAAGTTGGGAAATTTCAACTTTTCTTGGCAACAACCATCTGTAGCTACAGTAGGCAACTCCTTCCAACAGTAACACAGAGAGAGGTAAATTACAGAAAGATTCAGAAACACAAGCCTGGGTCAAACGGTGAGCTGCACTGTAGCCTGTATCACTAAATCTACCATAAATCTTTTCAGGGCTAAAAGTTTCGAGTTTTGCAAACACTTTGTTCTCTATAAATCTCTGGAGGGCTCCTAGCTTGACTAACAATTTGCAATGCAACGTGACAGCATACTTTACCACACCTCAGATCACAGGACTCCTGGATTAACTGAGCGAAGAGACTTTGTAGCTTATCTAAAAGTTTCTAGTGCGGTGTGACAGTGTCCTATAACGTAGCTTGGATCACAGGGCTTGCATCCAATCTCCCTGGTTTCTATTACTGCCCCTGGCTAAACCAACACAGCACAGCACCTCCCCCGATCTGCACACTATTACTGTACAGGTAGACTGGGATGTCCTACAAAGACTTCAAATAACTGCAGTCTGCTGAACAGCATGAGAGAGAGAGAGGGAGAGAGAGAAAGGTATGTAATTATATCCTTTCAGTCTGCTCTGCACCTGGTCCTGGATAAGCTGCCACATCGCACACACACACACAGGAGAGGGAAGGGTAAGATGTATGTGTATGTGTGAGTCTCAGATATAAAGTCACTGACTGACAGATAGACAGATAGACAGACAGATACACAGACAGTCAGGCACAACAAGAAGAGTGAACCTCTTGGTGACCTGTGTTTCTTTTTATTTGTGGATGTGCATGTGTGTTTTGACAAGGTGTATTATTAAGTTGTCAAGAACGTGACAGAAGCAAAGAGGTCAGAATTACTGCCTTCTGACAGCTTAATCTATCTCGCTTCAAAACATACACTCACACACTCACACACTCACACACACACACACACACACACACACACACACACACAGTGAGGAGAGAGGTCGGTGGGAGGGAGTGGTAAGTTCAGAGACTTCACAGTCCTGGAAAGCAAGTGTGTCCTCAAGGTGTCAGTATGCTTTAAACTGTGCTTCTTGGATTGTCAAGCATCTGAAACCCTGTCCCCTCACACTTTTTCCATGTCAGATTTAGGGGCTGTGTCCAACAATTTTTTTTATTTTCCAAAACTGATAATCTGAAAAGCAGCTTCTGTCTCGTTTTTTCATTCTTTACACAACTGCTTCTGTCATGTATGTACAACCGAGTGCAACACCTTGAATGCTGTCGGGGAGAGAATGTCTGAAACTGTGCACCTTTATCCCCATTTGTATGATTCATTATGTCGTACCCCTCTCTCTACAAGGGCAGACTTTTCACCCTGCCTTCGAGCTTGGACATTCAGAACAGGTATTAACACTTTTGCCAATAGTCTATAAAAACCACAAATTGTCATTTTTACACTTCGGTTTTGGTCCTGGTTAAACAAACAAGATATAGCATGTTAATAGGATAACTTTAGAGGTGCTGGTGAGTGGATTTTGTTACCAGCTAGCTTCCCCCCCCCCCCCGTTTCCAGTCTTTATGTTAAGCTAGGCTAATCCTATTTCCAGCTTCACATTCAATGGACATACATGACAGTGGTATCAATTTTCTCATTTAACTCTCAGCAAGTAAGCGGATTTCTCCAAAAGTCGAACTGTTTCATCAAAAGTCTTCCTGAATTTACATATACATAAAGATATATATATATATAGCCTATACATAATGTTTAATGACCGAAGTATGAATCCAAACCACAAAGGTAGAAAAAGTCAACAGAGGAGGCATTGAATGTCTTGGGAACCATGGGAAACCCCAACACTCATCGCAAGAACCCTGGAACACTTCCACTGGCACATATTAATCAGTAGCAGGACCTGCTTAAGTCTATTGTCTCCATGACAACTTAGGAAGAACCTCCTTCCCATTTTTGGCTTTGCTAATCACCTTAAGTGAATGAGGACATGAAATACATTTGCCTCTCAGTGCTAATTAAGTCTTTCAGTCTCTCCTAAGGAATGCAGTTAGGTGTAGCCAGTGTGTTAAGTGGCCAAGAATGGTAGTTTTAGATAAATAAATGGCTGCTGGTGCTCCCTTTTCAGTCCCTGATTTCTCTTGTGCCTCTGAGAGGGATTCTTCAACATGATCTTTTTCCATCTGTTTTATAAACAAGTGATTTAGCCACCCCAGAGAGATGGTTCAGATTTGGAAACTTACATAACTGTGTGTTGACAGAGTGTGGATTATAAGAAATACCCTACAGAACTTTTCCTTGAGTAAAAAGCCCCAGTCAGAAGGCTGTCAGATCGAATATTTTAATATCACAATTTTTTATAAGGTGACACCCATTAAATGTAATATTTGTTATTCACATCACCACTTTATTAGTGAAGGTGTTTTCATTTATATATCTGTCTATCCGAGTTGGTTAAGAACTGTGAACTTGTGTGCTGTACATATATTACACACCCATTAAAAAGCACATGTAAACACATCTATATTACATGAATGGGTTTATAAAGATACTTATGACTACAAATGCAGTAAACTCTGAAATGAGAGAGTCCAGACCGCACGCTGCAGCCCTCTCCAAGGTCCTGATCCTGCAGTTAGTCAGCCACAAGGGAGATGTCCAAGGGAGCTGCCCAAGGGAGCTGTCCAAGGGAGCTGTCCAAGGTACCAGTCAATGTGTGCCATGTCTAATATTGATTTCATCTGTTTAGTAGGTTGAATATACCCTGTGCTAGTTTAGTTGTGGTTGCTGAGTCTTGAGTACGCCTCCATCGTTTACTCCCTTGTCTCTTTGCGTCTCTCAAACAGATCAGTTAAAGGATAAGGCTGGCAATATTCTAGATTTTTGTTATTATTAACACATCCCAATGAAAAGAGCAAAACCACTGTGTCTGTCTGGTCTAGAGTCAACTTGTTACTTTTGAAACTATAAATGCATTGTGAATGCCTGCTGCTATCTGTACGTGTGTTTTCAACTGACTTTAAAAAGGAAAGCATCTAATGAAATTTCGTTTTTCGTCTGTGAGTCTTATTAAGCATGGTAAAGGGAGAAACCGTGTCCGGGCAATACATTTATAATATGATTTTCAAACATGTGGTCCAGACGAGGAGCGAAATGCAAATATGTCACTTACTCCTATCACTGTTTTCACAAATCCCCAAAGGACCAAAACAACACACAAAGCAGAGGAACATCATGAGATAAGTTGATTAGCGCAAACGAGCAAAATAAAAATAGACTGGCATCACATTCAGACACCTGTGGGATGTGTGGGTTTGACAGCAGTAACAGCAAGAAAGAAAAGAATTCAGATGGTACTTCTGGAGACTAACCTGTCGATGATGCCGCACATATCAATCTGCAAGTGGCTGTAGTTTCCCAGCAGCCTTTGTTGCACCTTGATCAGGTCATAAGGTTGGTTATCCAGAGTCAAGAGACGCATACAGCCCTGAAACCCTCTGAAGGGGTTCCTACACTCCTGACTGCTCTCCTGAACAGGACAACCTGCGGAGGGAAACACATGACACTCAATCAATGGTTGGGTTACAGCTTTGTATTTGTTTTTATGCTGTTTTTTTGGTAGGATCATCAATAAAACATAGAATTTAATTAATTAATTTAAATTAATTAACCCCCCCCCCCCACACACACACACACACACACACACTGTGTCTCCATAACTTATGTTAATTATGTTTTCATGTTATGTCATCTGAATATAAACCAGTATGTTATAACACATTCAAAATCATAAAATAAGTTCTTCATACCCTACATGTATCAAGAAACCAAGACCTAATAAAACAGCTACTGTGGAGCACTCAGCCCAATTAAAAACAAATATAATTTCACACTGGAGTGTAGACTGTCAGAATAGTAATGCTGTCATAATAAAACTTCATTAATGTATTTGTGTGTGGAACATTTTGTCTTCTGCCTAATGAAAATATTGAGGTCAGTGTCGATGTTAATGCAAAGTGCAGAAAACTGGGGCACAATTAGTTGTAATATAAACTCTAAAATTAAGCTAAAACCAACAATGTCTTGTCAGGTGGAACCAGAAAGTTGACAGTGTCTATATATGTCTAACTTCATCACTCGATGTGGAAAGTTATGGATGCCAGCTTTAATATAAGTTTTAAACTTCACTGTGATGTTCTGTAGGAGGTTTAAACTTACATTAATGGGTATTAAAGGTGATAATGATTTATTGTGAAATCTTTCCTGACTGCCAGGCTGTGAAGGACGCTGAATATTTTTCCACTCACACGCAAGTTGAGAATTTATGCCAACAAAGTCACATGTGACACAGGATGATATAGGCCAACAGACACTGTAACCGCCACTGTCATCTAAGAAAAAAAGGCTCCTCCAGGTTAATTTTCGCAGCATTAGCTTACAACCTACTCATGTCATGTTAAAAGGGATCACCATTCAGGGCTGTAGATTGATTCTCACTCCGAAGACTGCACCTGGCTGCTATCTGGTTCCTCTCCAGAGGCTTTTCTTGCTCCTGTTTCCCTCAGCAGAGTTGCATTTTCAGATTCAACATGGGCAAGAGGCTTTTTATTCCGTAATCGCTGCAGAACTATTACTAACTATTTTTAGCTAGCTTTAAGTTTAAACGTGTTTTTGTTCTCCACTTCATTATCACGCCATATATGATGTTTACCCTCATCAGATCCCTCGGCACAGGCAGACCCGAGGTGGCTGTCATATTAAACCAAGCATGTGAACGAGCTCCATGTCTTATCCATCAGTGATCCTGGATGGTGGCATTCTGTGGCCAAATACAGCATTCCTGCTCCAGGCTCTGCGATGCTCTAATTACAGTCAGCCCATCAGGTCACAGTTCGACGCCTCCCGGCAGAGGAGGGAGGGAAGATGAGTCACTGTTTGTCACTTTGAATTTTAGGAGCTCAAAACAACATTTAGTTGGAGGTTTTCCTTATGGCAGTGACAATGACGCATGGAGGAAGTTTAAGAAATTTGGTGTTAATACACTGAGTCATAGCACTGGAGTTGCACTATAATTTCACTCTGAGGATCAAACATCACAATAGATGACTATTGGAGTCAAACTCACTGTAATTTTTTTGAGACTGTGCTCTATAATCTCTCAGGTGATGGCTGTTCAAGGCCACAATCTCATTAATAGACAATGAGATGTGCATAGAGGGTTAATGTATGTATCCACAGCATGTGCCTTTATTTGTGTGTGTGAGTGTACAAGTGTATGTGTTGGAGGGAGAACATATACAAGCACTGCAGAGACAGGAGAGACGGATATGAAAGACAAGAGAGCTTGAGAAAAATTAAAAGGGAAGGTGATTGGAGAGAGAGGAATGCATCGAGGAAGGAAGAGCAAGAAGGGAAACTGGGAAAGAGGCAAGAAAAAAGGAGAGGAGGAAGATCACTTGAAGGAAGGAAATGTCAAAGAAAGAGAGAGGGAAGAGGAGGAGGGAGAGACTAAGCAGCTTTATGACTTCATCCCTCTCTGGGTAGCACTAAACCTCCAAAGGAGATCTGGAGATGATAATTATTACCTGAGTACCTCCATGCATTTTAACCAGTGCTAAATGTCCATGTCAGCGGTTTTCCCACCTTTTACAGCAAAATACTCGAGGTACAATTTAAAAAAACAAACAAAAAGAAACAGATAGAAACAGGACGCATGTATTCTTTCATGTCTTCTTACCACCGAAGAAGAGTTTGCTATCTGTGGTTAGAGGAAGTGGGATGCTGGTGTGAGCGGTGGCTCCTTCGTCTCTGTCCACTGTGATGCTCAGATGATCTTGTCTGGAGTTCAGCTCCACAGAGTGCCACTGACCATCATTCAGACCTGAGCCTTTTTTGCACACACAGACACAAACATAAATGTCAGATTAATTAAACACTTTTAGTTAGTTAATGTTTTCATTTTAATGTGACCTATGGGTGATTTTATGTTCTTTGCTGTTTGGGTTTGGCTGCAAATCAGGATCATGACTCCTGAAACTTGATGGGGTTTTAGCCTTGTGGAGCTGAACAGAGTTGTGATTTAACAAAGTGCTCTATACTTCTTTTACTGAGTCAGTTTTAACATTTGCTTTGATCTGTTGGTTTGATAATCTCAGTGTGAAAAACAAAAACTTGTTGGGAAAAATTGTGAATGTGTGCCGTAAAGTTACTAGCGTAAATTTAAATGATCTTTGATAAATGATAAATCTGACCTGCGCTGAGCTCCAGCTGGGCCCTGCCAGCTTTATTGATCTGTAGGCGGAGTCTGCCCTGACTCAGGTACAGCCAGACTGTGCCCTCCTGCTGCGGGAGGTCAAAGGTCAAGAGAAGCCCCGCCTTGTTCCACGTCCGGAACTGCAGCGCTACAGAGACAACCCCCGACGACCACGACGTCAGTCCTGGCAACTGCAGGAAGCTCTGGGAGTCGGTGAACGTCACAGCGACTGAAACTGGCTCAGCACAAGAAAAGGTCACATTGCCCTGAGAAAGAGAGGAGGGAAGTGAGAGAGAGAAATGATTATGAAAGAGATAATAAAACATGAATATGCATTAGCTGCAGAGGCTGACTCGGTTTGACTCGATGTCACAGAGGTCTCATCAGCAGCTCCCTGAAAAAGGACACCTGTATTACCATATTGATATTAGCCGAGCAGCTAAAATGAGCTAGAAAACCTGAAGCATCAGGGTCACACAGCATTTGCACACACTTTCACTATTTGTCTCACATCTCCTAATCCCAGCATGGCATCGGGAAATAGAAATGATACAATGGATAAACAGATATCAGACTAGAACAATTGTTTTTCAGAAACGCTGCAGTTCGATCCAAAGTTCAGAGGTATTAGCATGATTGAAATTTACATAACACAACAGAAAAACTAAATAACATATGGAAGAAAATAAACATACCCAGCACAATGAATATATGATAAGGTTAGTGTTCGTTTATAATGTATTCAGGGAAATCTCCTATACAGCATAATGTGTTGTGACCATTGATTCCTATTATCATGCAAGAATAAAATTAATATTAAATAAACTTTGACTAATAGGCATCACAAAGTGCCAGTTTCTCTTTTTCCCTCCTCCTTTTCTCCTTCTTTCCTCACCTCTCCTCATTTTCATTCTCCACCTCCTTTCCTCCCTGATTGTTCTTTTCCAACTCTCTACTTTTCTTCTCTAGTTTTTCTTGCTCTGGGCTTTTGTAACTCCAAAATGTGCAAGTGATGACATTGGTGATGATAATGAAGGAGATTATGATGATGCTAATGGCAACGATGATGATGACGGGTATAAAAATAAAGAGGATGATGATGCAGATGATGAAAATAATGATAATGACAATAATAATCATGACAGTGACCGTAAGCGTAATAATGACATTGATGAGGGGAAGAGGAGAAAACAGTGGGAGGAAGAGCACAAAAAGTCTGAAAAGTGATCAACTTGTTCTAAAGTTTCTCATCATGGCAGCAGATAAAGGACGTTAACAAATGAGAAACTACAGGACAAAAATAATGAATTATAATGGCATGATCAAGAGATATCCAAGGCAACACTTACAGGACTAGGATCAGACTTTCATTTCATTTAGGTTTCATGTATGTGTTGTTGCTAAGTTAAATGATATGACGTCAGAAAGTAAACAGCATTCATGTAAACAACACGGATATACTGAATGCGTGTTATCTCACCATAAACAGTAACACTATATAACACCAGGCAATAAACAGCAGACACTATATTTCCCGATACACAGTTTTAGAGTGACATCATAGCGTGCAATGATACATGACCAAGCTGCAATGTAATAATGAAGATTCATTATAACTTGAACATATAAAAATCATGTAAACTTGAATAAAAACTTGAGAAATCACTTGTTTTCTAGTCAGTTTGCTCTTTCAAATGGCACTTAACACTACATTACCCATAAGCCTCAGAGACAAATCTAGAGTTCTAGAATGTTCAGAATGCTTTGGTTTTGTAATCAGTAAAAAAAATAAATAATAAAAACACGCAGTGCCACAGATTCAAAATTGTTTCAGAATCCAAATTTGAATTGATTCAAGCTGAATGTATAAACAGAGTTTCACAGAGCTGTAACTGTAACTAAACCCCTCCATCCATGAATTTTAGGATTGCTGAACGGTTGTTTTGTTCCTTAAGGCTTCTTGGGATTTATATTTGACTTCTCTCTTTTTATGCACACAGAAAAAAAAATCCCATTTGCTTTTGAAATACTGGAGAATTTTTATCTTTTCATGGCTAAAAACTATTAAAGTGAAAGAATCTAAGAAGAGAACATCATTAGCTGAACTGTTAATAGCTTCGACATACTCTGCCTAAAAGGTTGGGATTCGCTGGTCTACGGGAAAATAAACAGCTAATTTAACCCTCACCACATCTGGACTCTGTACCTCCCCCACTCTAAACCAACATACCTCCACAGTCACCTATTTGTCCTCCTGTTGAGCGCTGAGTGGCAGATTTCCATAATGATGTTCCAAAGATGCTGAGACTTACCACTACAGAGACCTGGTGGTTGTTCTTTTTGGCCAGGTCTATCAGGTTGAGGTCGTTGTACAGCAGGTTTTCCAGGCAGCCATGGAAGTTCCTGTTGGACAGGATGGGTTTCTGCAGTCCGTGGCTCTGGACTGCTCCCAGACTTAGCTGCACAAGAAAACAACACGTGATAAAACAAATGTGTAGTCACCCTTGTAGGCTTCAAAGGTTTCTGTAAAAAGTAGACATAAATCTAAACATCCATAGAAACATTCTCTTCATTCATAGACTCAGTATGCTCTACAGGCACATTTCACTAGAATATGGCTGAATGCACATCCCTGTCAAGCTTGTTAGTGGGCTAGTTTGCGTTTTTTAACATAGACACTTTCTCCTTTTTTATAGGTTAGGAGAACTGACTGTCTTGAGGTGTTTGGTTTATTTAAGGAGTGTGTTACTCAATACATTTTTTTAAAAATGTGCCTGGGAGCCAATCAGTAAACTACAAAAGAAAACTTCCGACCAGTAAACAAACTGTAGGCAGCTAGAAAAGTGAATTATGCTGCAGGTGTGGTTTTATAAGTTTCTATTTAGATTTATATATAAGTTTTTAAACATTTTTTACACCACAAAAACTGGCAACTTTTGGGATCCAAAGTTACTAACGTGATTATAGCTGCCACACAATATTCCATAAAGGATGAGACTACAAATTCTCTCCAGCCACCTTTCAAATCTACAGGAAAGAAGAAAGAAAATTTGAGAAAGGGAGTACCACTTTAAAATATGGGTTGTTTTTGTCTGCCTTATATGCTGCCAATTTCCTCTCACCTGGTGTATGTCCCAGAGGCTGAGCTCAGCTGGTGTGTGAACCTGATGAGTGTTTTTATCCACGGTGAGGTTGAGGTGAGTGCTGAGCCGCTCCAGCTTTACATGGTGCCAGTGCTGGTCATCAAGCAGACTACCCAGTGAAACAAGAAGCTGACCGCCAGAGGATGAACTCACACCTGCAAGGGAGGTGAAGAACAATCAATGATGGTGCATTTGATGGCTGCTCAGTGACTCCATCTAATGCAGAAATCCTCTTACGTGCACTTCCTGCTGAGGAATTTTGATTTGTTTCTGAGGTGTACACCTCACAAACACTTCAAGGGGCGCCCCGGTAGCTCACTTGGTAGAGCGCGTACCCTTGGCTGCATGTCATCCCCTCTCTCTCTCCCACCTTTCCTGTCTCTCTCTCTCTGCAGCTGCACTTTCAAATAAAAGCAAAAATGCCCAAAAAATAATCTTAAAAAACAAAAAAACAAAACAAAAAAAAACACTTCAAGGTCAGCATTCAGTGTGTCCTTCTCCGTAATGCATTTTTAACAAGGACAAACATGCTTGAAAAAATCATCTTGCCTCTTATTTCTGGCAGTAGGAAAACCGAAAAGAAGGTTGGTGTTTGTTTTATCAAAACAAAAAGTCGTGGAAACGTTGCAGCTTCAGTGGAGTATTTTCATCTTTTGTTTCAAACAGTGAGCAGGTCGCTGAGGTCAATCTCTCTCATTAGAGCGCACATATCTGTATGCTGGCAGGGAGGAAGGACCCACCACGATAAACGATGATACTGCAAAATGACAGCAGGGCATAATTAATGACAGACCCAACACCAGCAGGTCCAAATTGGTGGACCCGTCTCCGCATCCCCTAACGTGCTGGGAGAGAAAAGGGTTTCTGCTGACAGAAGGAGCTACAACAGAAGGAGCGAGATACACCAAGTCATTAATTATGAAGGACAGATAGATAGATAGATAGATAGATAGATAGATAGATAGATAGATAGATAGATAGATAGATAGATAGATAGATAGATAGATAGATAGATAGATAGATAGATAGATAGATAGAGACCTCTTGTCCTGGGTTGCATTTAAAGGAATAGTTCGACATTTTATTTCTGTATATTGTGTTTTGTTGGTGCTCTTTGGCCTCAGTTAGCAAAAGGTATTATGTAAATGAACCAAGGCTAGCTACCTTGAAGGTTAGGAGTAATTTCAAAAGTCTTAAATTTATATTTCTCCGTTTGAAGCATACAACTGGACGTTTTTTGTGTCTGCTTTGGTTTCAGCTTTACAGTTTCAGGTGTCGTTGCCATCTCAACAGCTTAGTTGTGAATCAAACTGTGATCACGGGGTTGACTGCTTATGTGATGCCAGCACTGTCAATCACATCTGATCAACCACTCAGTCCAGCCTAGTTGTCGAGTGTTAAACTTTTAATAAATAATACCTAAGGATGTGTTTTTTTCCTAAATTGATTGTTGCTTCTATAGTCACAAATATTCCATGTTGTAGAGAAGTACTACCAAGGTTTCAGGGGCTTTACTCAAAGTGTGGAGCTGCCAGGAGGTGATTTGCTTAGCTTGGCATAGAGACTGGAAGGAGGGGGAAACAGCTAGCCTGGCTTTCTCCAAAGTTCAGAAATACACCTACCGACACATCTAAAGCTTGTTAATTAGCATGTTAAATCTCATTTGTTTATCCCGTACAGAACAGAAATGTGAAACAACTTTTTGTGGTTTTCGAAGAAGTTGCTGTTCACCAAGAAACAGCACATAACTCTTCATAAAGACACAATGTGTTTGTTAGGGAGCTTTAGAGGTGTTGGTATGGCCTACTGTAAAACATCATACAGGAATTTCGTGGAATCAACTCATCTTTGATCATTAATTCAATGTACATATATTATATAGCCTAAGTTATTGAACTTAATTCAGCAAGTTTTACATTTTCACAACTGGTGAGCCCGCTTTGAACGAATTATTCAAGTTTAGTTCAGTTAACTCACATTTTGAAGGCAGCAGGGAAACTTTTTTAAGTTGAACCTGTCAGTCAAGTCAAGTCAGTTTTTATTTATATAGCCCAATGTGACAAATCATAAAATTTGCCTCAAGGGGCTTTACAATCTGTACAGCACACAACACCCTATATCCTTAGACCCTCGATTTGGAGGAGGAAAAACTCCCCCCAATTATTTTTACAGTGCACTTTAGATGGAGCCATGACACCTGTTCTCTCCTTGCTTCCAGTCTTTATGCTAAGCTAAGCTTATCACCTCCTGGCACAGACATGAGAGTTGAAAACAACATTTCCCAAAACTATTCCTTTCATGATTATGCCATTTAATGAGGTGACATATTTGGTTACAGCATGAATAAGTGGAAATAGACATCGAGCGATCACTACCAGAAATCTGAGGGCAAATAATTACCGAAACACTTAACTTTCATTCATGAAACTCCCTCTCCACTTCTTACCCTCTGTCAGTCTTACTTTCCCTCATTCCTCCTCTCCTTGCCTGCATAACAGTGTTGTGTGGCAATAACTGCTTGATTTATCCAAACTGAGTGGGCTAATATTGAATTTTCTTGTCTTTAAGCTGAGGAGACTGCGCTGAACACTAGTTTTCACTTTCCAAAAATCTACCGTTCCAGACAGCTCCCTGGGGCAATATCACCTTATCATATTCTGTCTGCTATTCCATTATGGCTCTTTGCTCAAGCTCTAAATCTGTTTATGAAGGACGACAATGACAGGTCTTATCGGGAGACAGACTGTTATAATTGTTTCAGCATTTCAGCGTCACGTGGTGCGACTATTTGAAATACAGCTCGGCTGTAAAAAATAATGTACTTTCTCTAAACCAATTCTCAGCTTTAGTCACAGTTGGGAATTGAGTTTATTACCATAAAACAAACTGGAAAAAAAGGAAACAGCACAGTGATATTCATGGAAAGGATGTCACTGCTGTGTCAGGTCTCTCTCTGTCTCTTCAATTCAATTCATTGGGGCTTTATTGGCATGACGTTTTGATTTTAAAAAACATGTCGCCAAAGCATGTTCTTAAACAGATTAAAGTAAATAGTACATACAATGAATACTAACAAATAACTCACAGCACATGGACTGAAACGACTACTTATTCATATCACTTAAAACTTGATAACATTAATAATATATATATATATATATGGCTAAAATGATTAGTCGATTAATTGATAGGCAGAAAATTAATCACCAACTATTTTGATAACCGATTAAGCATTTAAGTCATTTTTCAAAGATTCTCTTGTTCCAGCTTCACAACTGTTATTGTGAGACATTTTATACATCAAGCGATTAATTGATTAATTGAGGAAAATAATCAGCAGATTACTTGATAATGAAAATAATAGTTAGTCGAGACCCTACTTATTGTATTTTATTATTCCCCTACCAGTTCTGCCAAATTTCACCAAAAAGAGTTGGAATTAGCTCTTCTCTTGGAGGGGAAGGAATTTGTGGATAAATTTGGGCTAATTTTTTTTTTTTGATTGTTTCGTATTTGGGTAATTCTGTAGGAACATTTACTTCTGTCCTCTGCCGCATTTCAATAAGCCAACTGATGGTCAGCAAGTCTGGGTAAATTTTGTCAGTGGACATCCTGGTGACAAAAATAACGACAAAAATGCCCCAAAATAAAAAAAAGTACACACAAGACATTTCCCTCTTGACTATGTAGCTATGTGTGTAGCTTATCATCTTTTTATTTTGAGATACAAACTGTATTGTTGCTGCACACAGAG
Organism: Macquaria ambigua; assembly: GCA_008360985.2. Lineage (NCBI taxonomy): Eukaryota > Metazoa > Chordata > Actinopteri > Centrarchiformes > Percichthyidae > Macquaria > Macquaria ambigua. The sequence goes on along the minus strand of VMKM01000272.1, from coordinate 427,744 downwards.
GGAATCAGCAGTAAGCAACTTATTATACAGCAGGTGAGCGTGTTACAGTAAGAGTCTCATGGCTAACTTAGCAGTCTCGGGCTCCTCTGAAAATACAGAGGCTGCTGACTGAAACTCTTATGAGGCTGTTTACAGAACAGAAACTCCTGGAGGCTCACTGTAAATCACTGTAGAAAAAAAGTGGAATAGAGTAAGCAAATGCAACAGTAATCACCACAATTCATCGTCTTCTATTTTCTCTGCCAACTGGCACACTTTGTCTGGGGAGATTCATCTCTTTTCGAGTGCTCAGCAGATGCCTCGGGGAAGATCTGGTTGTAGCTTTTGTTGCTCTGTGAGATTAATGAAAACCTTTGTGATCGTGCTGATGTTTTGTCGCTGTAAAATCGGAAATATTCTGTGTTTTATCGCGCCAAAGCACAGCCAGCAACCAGAAACCAACCACAGCATGTCCTTATTATTGAGGATACAGAGAAAAGACAGGCTTCCACTTAACATGCAGCTTGCCCTGCACGCCTCTCTGAAGCCATCCTAATTTAGTCAGCAATACTTAACACCATTCGTCCAGAACGCACTGGAGCAGGACACACTAGACCCCTCGGTGTGTTTACTCCTGTGTATTACAGCTTCCCGGTGACAGTTCAGAATTGAACTGAATTATGAAGCAGTGGGCTACATTATAGCAAACTGACATTTTGATAAATGTAAAGCACAGAGGAAATGAGATGGTTTTGGATAGCGGACATAAATCTTAATGAGCCAGCCAATTTATTCCAACTGCTTGGACAGCCACAGGGAGATAGAGAGGCTGTCTCACTGTTGTATTTATCTGTTTGTTTGCCAGTCTGTCTGCTTGCGTGCTGCCTATTGGTCTGTCTGTATGTCTGTTGTAATTCATCATTAATATATGCTAATGGATATTACGCTGTGTCTCACAAAAACACATCAGCTCTGGCTGAGCTCTTTACGTTTGTGTGTTCATAAGCTACACATATCCCTGATGCCTAGTGTTAGCCATCATTAGCCAGCTTTAGCTCTTCTGTGTCTCAGCCAGCTTGTTTTCCTCATGATGCGACATGTATCACTGTTAAAGAGAGGCCCGGGACAGACAGGATCAGGTTGCCAAATGGGAGAGATAAGTATGAAGAGCCTCAGAGAGTAGCACACACTCTGGAGCAATGGAGATAATGCATCTAAATCTTCAGGTTTTATTTTTGCTCCCCTAGTTTGAGCTTCTCCTCTCTTCTCTGTTTCCCTTGTTTCCTCTTGAGCCAACAGCTGACTGTGAAGGAGCATGCTGTGGCTCAGGGTGGATGCTTCAAGCTATTGATCTAAATTACACTGTCTGCCGACTGCAAACTCCTGGGAGAGTGTGAGGGAGGGAGGGGACGTGTGAAAGAGAGGGCGAAAGAGAGAGGAGAGAAAGACAAAGAGCATGCAATTGAAAAAGGCAAATAATCGCCCCTGAAAAAAATCTAGCAGGGGCAGAATTGTGGCGACATATGAGAAAGGCTGTGATAAATAACAATGGAGAGAGAGGAAAATAGAAAAGGCAGTAAGGGGGCAGCCAGGCAGGGAAACAAAGAGAGCCAGAGGAAGATGCATGCAGTGACAGCGCTGTGATTGAGGCAGGGGTTGTTTTTTTTTCTCAGTATTGGATTATCATAGCTTAATCTAATCTCTGCTCCGTTGCAAAAACGAGCAGTGTTTATTTTCGTTCCCGGCTACCCAGAGTTCTTTGAGCAGTTTGTTGACTATCAGCTCGGGGCTAGCAGGGAGATGTGACAGGCGTCACTCAGGGAGCTGATGTCAGACTGATGGCTTTTGCAGATAACGCCTCTCTACCACTGACAGATAGACAATACCACCAGGGAATTAATACTCTTCCACCCCTTCCCAACTAGAGGGAATTGGACAATATTCTGTTTTCATTGTAGGAATGTAGAGAGGGAGTGACAGAGGGAGGTTAAGACAAGTGTGGAGGATGGAAGGAAGCAGAGAGAGAGAGAGGTATACACTACAGCTGAATACAGCATATTTAGATTCTCACCAAAATCTAGTCCATTTCCTAACTTTTCCACCAGAGCAATTTCTTCCAGCTTACTTTTCATGCCAAAATGGCAGCTTAGGGACGCCCTGGTGGCCTGTGGGGGGGATTAAGGTGCCGACCACCATAACATCCCCTGTTCAGGTCCGACAGGGGACCTTTGTTTCATGTCGTTCTCCAATTTTAATTTAACTTAATTTAGGTCAAGAAATCCTGTTTTTCCTGTTTTCATATTCATAATTTAAAAAGTACAGGAAAATCTTCAACCGTAAATGAAGGAAGGAAAGAAACGGGTTAGTGAGCAGAGCGGCAGAGTACTCCCACAGCCAGATGGCATGGTTGATGAGAGGTCTGCCATATGGTGATAATACGACGGCTTGGCAGTCCAGCAACACCTCAGGTTTAACCTCGTTTACACCAACACAAACACACACACACACACATTCCCTCCCATAGTCTCCACAGCGCTCCGTTCTGTGCCGATAGAGGCCATGGATCATATTATGCTGTGCTAGCCCACTGTGCTCCACAGAGTTCATCCTTAACACGTGTTGCTAGCATCCATCATAGATTAAAAGAGAGAGAATATGAGAGAGGATGTCAAGCTGCGAGCGAACCAGAGCGAGAAACAGAGAGACACAGTTGATCGAGGGAAAGTAAGGAAAAAGTCTCGGAAAAACGGAGAAAAAGAAAAAAAACTGAGACAAGAGTAAACATGTTTTCACAACAAATGATGCAGTCCTCCTTCACAGTCAATCACCAACATGCATGTTTCCTTGTATTGACCTGTGGCTGCACATCTGCATGGTAAACGACACTAATTCCCAAAGTTTCTTCAAAATCTGATTTGTTTAGTCTGAGATATTGCTTGAGACATACAGAAAAACAAATAAACACTGTATTGAGCTAATCAGCATAAGCAGAAGGAAGCATAATTCCCGTGAGTTTCCTTAAAATTGGATCAATGGCATCTTAGAAATCACATCTGACAAACAGACAAACAAACCAGCAGATGGATGGAGACCAACTTGAAGCTCCCTCCATTTCATTGTGAGGACAAAAATATGCGAGATATTAAATTCCTTATATAGAGATGGGATGGAGTCTGGAAGCTGAGTAAGTGCGTAATTACACTGTGCGGTTTAGGCGTTTAGCTGACATTTACCCAGAGCAATGAACAATGAACGAACAGAGATAGATACGGCTGCAAACTTTGCCAGAAAAGTCGTCCAAGTTCCAAAACACTTAATTAAATTCAAATATCCAAAGTTTCAGCCGCCCTACGTCGCAGACTTCCAATCCTTGTCCTCAGGATGTCGACTACTGCTGTTTTTTGTCCTACCAAGAATTTAACTGCATTCACTTAGGCTTCCAGGTGTAAAATAGTCCATGAATATACAGTATGTCAAGAACGAAAACCAGCAGGACTTGAAGCTTAAAGTAAGAACCCACCTACCTGTATTTAAATAATATATATAACACACATGATGGCTGCAGGAGTTGCACTAATGGATTTCTTATATATTGTAATGTATTGTAATGTATATGTTGTATATAGCTTTTTAATCTAATCTCTGTTATTTCTTATTTCATTTTTTCTTATTTTATTCAAATAGATCTGATTTCTTCTGTCTCCTGTGTGTAACGTGAATTTTCCCCCGGGGATCATTAGCCTTACCTCATCTAAATACTGGAAGAATAATGTCATACCTTGTTGGTGGTAGAGCAGCAGCCGTCCTTTCTCCAAGACCAGAGTGAGGCTGTGATCTCTCTGTCCCTCTGCATGGAGCAGCGTCCCAGAGTTCGTCAGGGTTTTAAACTTCAGGGAGATGACCTCCATCGGCGTCCAGCTCGGCCTCACGCTCAGCCTGTAGACCACGCTGCTGCTGCCGTCAAAGTTGGCCACGTCAGAAGCTACAGAATAACAAAGAGTAGGAGGAATTGGAATTGAGATTTCACCACATTTATCAATTTAAAGTACATACTACGCAACAGTTTAATGTGAAATTATACCTTACACTTCTAGCAAGTAAGGTAGAAACAGAGACCAGTATGAATACAAAGTGCCAATACAAACTGTCACAGTGTTGTATGTAGTTTACTAATGTCACTGAATGTGTAGCTAGTAGTATAGCTACTTAGCATGTAGCCTTAACCTCTTAACATCCAGTTTTCCCCTTTTTCTCCATTCAGAAGCTTTAAGATCAGAAAAATCTTATTCCACACTAGCTGACAGTATCACATCTGTTCTGTGTTGGCTTGTTCCAGCTCTTCATTGAAGCTATGTGATGTTTATGTCAAATATTCAAACACAAAACCCAATCAAATGGAAATATTCTGGATGTCTTTGAACATAATTTTATACATATTTTCCCAAAAATCAGCCTGACATTTCTGGGCAAATATGTCTCCATTAGAATTTAAAATTAAAGTCTGTGAGTTTGAACAATGTTTGGATGAAAAGAGTGAGTTTGTTTTGACCAACATGTGGGTTTAAGAGGTTAATGTGAAAATCTTAAAGCCCTGTTGGAAGATAGAGACAAGCACAACCTATAAAAGAGGAGTGAGCTTGTGAGGAATTTGTTGTGTACTGAACGTTTACATTTTTTTCAATTCTCACTGAACACCACATGAGACAGTGAGGTCACTATAAACCTCACAAACAACAGCCCATATTTTTTGCTGCACGACAGTATTTTTATTCTTTGAAGGTATTGAATTTCTCTGTTTATTCCTCTCTGAAACAACAGTTTCTAATGAGCCAGAAACCCGTCTGCCCCTTAATGTACAAACCCTTCAAACACCACGATAAAACCATATGGTCTCGTTTCTGCTAATGACTACAGAGCAGCAACCACAGCCCTTAAAAAAAGACCAGCGAGAGTAATTAAATCTTATTGTTGTGGAAGCAGAAATCCTGTGAATCTGTAAGATAAAAATTAATGTTTCCAGTATCATGAGTGTTTTCCTCAAAGCTCACAGCTCCAATTAAAAAAATGTTATGTTAACAGTATATAAAATGACCCCTGCAGCATTGTGTGGCAGTGTCGACCACTTGTACTCAGTGTATTATGTTTCCACACCTTCATCAGGTGTAATTCAGTTTTTTTCTTTTTATTTTACTTGATGAAGGCTTGAGGACTGAAGCAGCTTTAATTAACTAACTGCAGGATTCTTGGATTTCTTAATAATTGCTTTAAAAAGTGACTAAAGGCAGAAAATATATTCTAGTTGCAGACTGATCATGCTTTGAAGGTGTTACACTTTATTTCTTTGTTTATCAAAATCAAACCACACTTCCAGCAAATCGTCTGCAAAGAGGATGTTTCCTGTTTTATTTCACACAAAAACCAAAATTAGTTGCTGATAACTACAGCCAATACACATTCTTACAAGATGCGACAAGTCACCACTGTTCAGTATGAATAGAAGAACTTGGGCCTGTTTGAACCATAAAGCAATCCCTCTTTGTTTCATAAAACAATCAACTAAATTTCCTGCAAAAACCAAAACCTATAGAGGACAGTACAGGCTACTACTTCTCTTTGTTTATGTGGAAGAAAAATTAATGCTTCAAAATGATTAATGTTTATTACATCGTTACATGCAGCATCTTTGATCCATGTCACTAAATGACAAAATGTTCTAAAATAATGAATATTTCTAGTATTTTCACACTTACACGATAATCAGTGCTACAATGTAAATAAGCCTGAACAGGAAAATTAAAGGATTAGCACGACCCAAAACTGACAAAGAAGTCAAAGACTTACTATATCGACATCCATATATCTCCAGTCTGAGTCCAATCCTCCCGGTGGGGTTCCAGTCCAGAGGAATCAGGCGAAGGTAGCGAGCTATCACCGGTTGTTTAAGCTTGTACTGGACCACGGTGTCTGCATTACTGTTACCTGGAAAAGCCTGAAACAACAGAACAACATGTTAGTTTGCCTCATTTTTACATCCAACCATCCATGTTTTACTGGTTGCAGCTGCACTTTGGAGTAATTAGTTCCTTGAGTACCTTAAACAGGAACAGAGGATCTTTTTTTTGTACTTTGATTCTCATAATCAAGCTGTTTACTAAGAGTGTCTTGAAGTTTCGCTGCCGTCCTAGACTCTAAAAGCTATAATCTTCTACTGACAAAAAAAAAAAGATATGTAGATAGAACCATGTTTGTAAGGAAAGGATCTTTAAAAGAAAGAGATGCACTAGTTCTCGTTGAAATTTACATTTGGATTGTGGAGAAAAACTCGCCCTAACCTCCCTGATTCCAAGACAGTCTTTCTGCATTTTCAAACTTGGAGCTCACAGAGGCCATTGATCCTAACTGCTGATAACGTCTCTCCCTCTCTCTCTCTGTTGAGTGATCAATAACGCTGGGACCTATTCTGTCTCCGTACCAAGCCTCTCTTAAAAAGACTAATGGCCTCTATTTTCCCAATCAGCTGGCCTGTGGGAATCCAGTGGGATTCTCTGGTTGACGGGCAAATAGGGCACACAGAGCAACCCATGCATTAACATCTGTAAGGAGGGAAAAAAACAAGCTGCATTTGTGGTTTGTGTGGCATGTGATTTGCTTGTGTCCGAGTGTGTGTGTGTCATTCCGCGTGTGTGTCCGCTGAGTGTGTGCTGATGTGGCTGTGCGAGTGAAATTGGCTTTCCTGGCGCTGCATAATTGTGATCTCAGTGCCGTCTTCAGTGCTTTGAAGGGCTGAGCTGGCCGGGCAGCGGAGCGTTAAGCTCAACAAACGGCTCTGTTTCCTGTTGAGGAGGCTGAGGAGAGTGGCATCTCATTTACTTGCCCGAGCATGCTTTGAAATATGAGTAGCCTCTGACAAGACCTCAGTCAAGGAGACAGAGGAGGGTAGAGAATGAGACGAGTAAGAGGAGGGAAGGCATGAGAAAGAATGAGGGAAAAGTGGTGGAAGAGGTACTCGGGTCCTTTACTTAAGTAAAAGTACCAATACAACAGTGTGAAAATACTCCATTACAAGATAAAAGTCCTGCATTCAAAATCCTATGTAAGTAAAAGTACAGCAGCCTGTTCAAACACAGCTTAGTTTGCAGGTAGGGGAGTTACACTTTAACACTCATAGACGACACATCTCTACTTCCTCCCTCTGTACAAATTGAAGCCAAAATATCCTGGATACGGGCGCTGCCATCTTGTGCTGCTGACATAATTTGGCGCCAGAGTCTGCGCAGTAGTGATGCGTACCGAGGTCCCGCCCATACACCTGCCTGAACCAATCGCAAGCACACTCGCGGTTGTCAATCATGACATCACACCCCCTTTTTATAGCATTAAATAACTAATTAAAACTAAACTAAAAAGTACTTTGGTTTTTAAGTTTGTGGCCCATGTGGCCCATCCTCCAACGCGGAGGGGGCGGGGTTTATGACCTATACTGCAGCCAGCCACCAGGGGGCGATCAAGATGTTTTGGCTTCACTTTTGTGGAGCTGTCACGTCGCCCAAGTTAGTTACAACATAGAGTCACTGTTGCTGGGATTACACAAGGGCACAGGGAAGACTTTATGCTGCATTCACTTGATATGGGAATTGTTGCTGGCACCACTTGGTTGTAACAGAAAATGTTGAAGTGTTGACATCAGCAGAATCTTTTACTATTTATGACCATATTTGTGTGTGGTACAGCCGTCCTCACCTTAACTAAAACATCAAAGTACAGCAGAAGCGATCAATAAATTATAATAATTAATGGGGTAACAAATAAACTCCTTGTATCATACATTAGGTGGTTCTCACAACTATTTAAATTAAACCATCTGTTATATTTATAGATACGATTATATATAATAGTATACAATTAAATCTCTCCACAAAACAAATACCTTGGACTCCAGTTGAGGAGTGCAGTTATTGCTTTTAGGAATCAAAAAGAACCACTAAAGCCTCCTGTTGGGATGAATGTTTTAATAGCAAGAGATATTTCTCAACTAAACACACAATCTATAAAGAAGTTATTAATAAAATATCATCTGATTTTCCAGTTTTGAAAAGGTCTTGGAGTATGGATCCAAGCTGCTGTATAACTAATGATAGATGGAACGAGGTCTGGAGAAGAGTCCAGTCCGGTATCATTGGACTCCCAGTAGGTTGCGGAGGGTTGGTTAAAGGCCAGACAGCACCTGCCAGAAATGGTCGTCTAATAAAGGGTCACATGGGAATGTGTCTCTGTTCAAAAGTTTGGGATTGATGTATTGCAGAAAAATTGTATTGTGACAAAAGTTTGATTTGAGCCTGATCCCGTACTTTGCATAATAAGGGTTTTGTCTAGACTGCCTAATCAACAACATAATAAGTGGCTGTAGATTTTTTTGTAAATGGAGAGATAGTGTCGCTCCATCCATTCAAGACTGGACTGATGCACTGTGGAAAATAAAATTAACTTGCAAAAGTCATATAGGATCTGCATACATATAATTTGATGTCACCCTTCTTAGCAACCATGTCCTGAAGACCCAGAGAAAGGAAGTTACCAAATTAAAATGTCTTATTTTAATAAGACATGTACATACAACTACAGTACATGACTATTGCACATGTATCCACTTATTATAGTAAGTTTTATGACTTGCAGAGACTAACTCCCATACAATACTCCAATACAAGTAAAAGCATCAAGAATGTTACTCAAGTAAAAGTATTATTAGCAAAATTTACCTAAAGTACACAATGCAGCAAAATGGACCCTATGAGTGTTGTACTATCCCCCTGAAATGTAGGAGAGTAGAAGTCTAAAGTAGCATGAAATGGAAATACTCCAGTACCTCAAAATTGACAGTACAGTACAGTTAGTAAAGTTACTTTCTACCACTGGAAACATTCAGAGTCCTGAACACTGTTTTGTGATGGGTTACAAGCCAAAAAGGTGGTGGGCAGATTTTTAACAATGCCATGTACATAAACTAATCCAAAGTTTTATATGAAACATCTTAATTTCAAACGTAACTAGTGACTAAAGCCATCAAATAAAATAAATATAAAATATAATATTTGTCTTTCAAGTGTAGTGGATTAGAAGAATAAAGTAGAATGGAGTAAAATTACTCCAAATTACTCAGTACAAGTACCTCAAACTTGTACTTTAGTAAATGTACTCATTTATTTTCCAGCACTGGAGAGCAAAGGGAGAAAGACAGAGCATCTAAGGCGAGGAGTCAGTGGGAAGCTGTGACTGATACAGCTGTTTTTGCAGTCAAATCTCCTCCTTAACCGACACTTTAAGCTGGCCTGACTAATATATGGAGCTTTGAAAACACTCCGAGAGCTGATCTGGGTTTATCACCTTTCATGCTGAGTGTCAAATCAACAAGTTTTTAAGCTGCGAGAAGTCATACCCTGTTCACTCTTTTAAGTGATGACTCTCGGGCTTCACAGAGTCTGTATCCTTCACTGTGAAAAAATCGCATGCTGTCAAATCGGGATCAAAAGCTGTTCACCGGGCTGCTACTGTAACAAGGCAGGTGTACTGTCTTCCATAAAGGAGAGAGGAGATGCTTGACTGCCTCTGAATCATATCTAATGTTATTCAATCAACGGAGGGCTGCACGGCTTCCTGTCATTCTAACATGCAGTAGTTTGCTTGGTGGTGATCAGTCAGTCTGCAGTCTAGTATTCTCTCTCTTTACTGAAACATGGAACGGGCACTAGATTAACCCTCCTGTTATGTTCATTTGTCAGGAACAGCAGTGATGTTCCCGGGTCAATTTGACCCGGTGCATGTTTAATTATCCAAAAGATGTCAGAAACCAAAAAAATCCTAATAAGCATTGTTAATATTTCATTACTAACTCCATTACTAACTATTCTATCAATATTTAGTGCAATGGTGTTCCTTACCTCTCACAGGTAATGGTTCAATTAGGATAATTCACTCGTTTTTCATTAAAAAACATGAAATGTTTTACATGTTTTTTAATGTTTCACCACTTTACTTTTGAAAGACCAACATATAAAACACAATAGTTTTACATAACATTGAAACATAACATTTAAATTTTGTTTTACATACATGCACTGTTTGTGAAGACCACAGCCAGGATGAGGAGCCCCAAATACGCATCTAAATGTGTTTTGTCCAGCTCCTTCCACTTCTCCCCAAAAACATGCCTCCCTTCTAGATTGGTCATTTCCAGATTTTCTGGATTGAATTAGGCATGACCAGCTCGAAAGCTGACTTGATGTCTGTCACACGAGTCACTGCCATCCTAGTGGGCCCTGGCACTGTCTTTATTATGTTTTCTGCAGACAGTTTTGCCTGACGCATATTTGGGGATGAAGACCACTGTATTTCCCCATTTTTTGACATGAATGTCTTGCTTGGAGGAATAGGAATAGCAATTCCCTCATCTGGTTCAAAATCAGAATCATTAGAATCAGAACTGAGCTCAAGATAGTCTTCATCTTCAGACACATCCTCCTCTATTTCACTGTCATGATCTAAGATGGCTTCCAGAGCCTCCTGGAATGTCATCTTTTTGCTTCTGATGCTCATTTTGTAAAGCTCTGACTGACAGTGTGTAATGTTGGTAGGACTCCCATGCAGAGAATCTTTTATATGTTTTGCCCCTCCCCTGCTGAGTGTCCACTGAATGTAGGTGGAGTTTTCCCACAAGAACATAAATGGTTCCCGCCAAAAGTCATAACACCTGCACTTCCTCTCACTTTACAGGTTGAGAGAGAAAGAGGGGATGGGGGAATTTGTGTGTGTGTGCGTGTGTGTGCGCGCGCACGTGTGTGTGTGTGTCTGTGCGTGCGCATGTGTGCGTGTGTGTGTGTGTGTGAGAGAGATTGGGGTGAGATATGTCTCACAGTTGCAAAGAAAGAAATAGTCTGACATTTCTGACACCCTTTTACCTCCAGTTTGACTGCTGGGTCAAATTGACCCGAACAGTATCTATGTGATATAAACATGCAGGGGGTGGTTGCAAATATGTGAGATGAACCATTTTCATTTTATATGTTGATTACACTAATTAAGGCAAGCAGAAAAAGTTTCATACTGAAAAAATACTTTTAACTATTTTTCCTAGATCTTCAAACTTTAAAACGGGTCAATTTGACCCACAACATAACAGGAGGGTTAAAAGAAAATGCTATAAAAAGCTGGAAGATAATGATTTTGAGAAAGAAAATTAAACACTAGGCAACATGTGCAGACATGAATCAACCACAGTACTGAAGGAAAGCAGAGAAAAGGGCCTCAGCTGTGACTTTCTCCCCATGTCCACAGGGAGGACTTCAAACATGAGCTTGAGTATCAGCTGAGCTACAGAATATGTTTTTAGTCACCTCATGCATGTCTCAGTCAGACATGTCATTCACATTTACATTTCAGGCACTGAGCTGACACTGCTATCAAGACTGGCTCACAATGACGGAGCTGGCAAGTGTTCCATCAGCGACTTGCTTGGAGACTGTTGATGGACACCCTCGCCGCTGTAGGAATCAAAGCTGCGGCTTTTTGTGCACCAGGCAGTCTCTCCAACAGCACCAGCCTCCCTGTCAGCGGAGGTTCAACTGTTTGACAGCAGCTCCATGCAGTCGACAAAGCCCTGCCCAGGTTCCTTTCATTGTTCCATCCATTATTAATAAAGAGTGAAAGGCTCCTGGTGAACAGGCTTGATGCTGCAAGCAGTACCAGTCCCCACAGAAATGTAAATTATGCCACTGACAGTCAGGCCAAATGTATTGTAACTTCAATGAACCTGAGTTCTAAGCTGCACTCCCACCAAAGCTGTCTTCATAGCAGTTCAAATGCATAATATCGATTATTTTTAACACAAACTACAAACGGCGTCAGGTTTTTAGATCACTTTTCTTCAGACAGCCATTGGTTTTAATTAATTTCAGTACAAAATCAAATTGCTTTGTGTAGACTTGAAATTGTTGTTTAATATTGTTTTTTGTCAGTTTAAAGTTAAAACTTCCCTTCATGCTACATTGAAGGATGCTCCAACAGCCAAGATAACAAATTTAAAAAAGGCGACAAAATTTAAAACAAGTGTTTCAAGTTTCTGCAAGTTGATCTTCATACCACAGTGAAATGAATTATTTGATGTCTCTAAAGGAAAGAAATGAGTTTGTACAATGTGTCAACATCAGAAGGCAAAGGTAGTTATAGCTGTTCTGAACGGCCGTACTCAAAGGCGGAGTGAAAAGCCTCATTTCTGGAAGAGGGTTTCAGATGCTGTTTGACTATCCAACTAGCAGTTTGTTTGGAGCATAAATTATCTACTGTCTGAAGCAATGTTATTATTTTTATAAAGTATTTCTGTTGACCTACAGTATAAGCTTTGACTTACCACATTCTTTCAGCTGACCAACACGTTGTGTTTTTATTTGTATTGCTAAGGTTTCCTGCAGATGACTTATTGCTAAACTGATCGTCTAACACATTTTGTAACCCCTGCACACTGATTAAATTAAAAGATTTGTACTCTCGGATTCATAACCCTTGCGCATGGATTTGTAAGCCGAGAGCTCAGATTTACACGACTCTTTTTTAAATTTTGAGCCAACAGGGGGCTCCGTAGGAATTACTGTTTTATTGATGCTGTTTTCCAATAACAAATAAGAATATGTTTTCCGAATTCTGTGTAGGTAGGGAAGCGTAATTGCTGCCTGGATTATGTTTACTGGCAATGTTTTTTTCTTGTGTAGGAAGTGCTACATTTATGTACCGCAGGCGAGTCGCAGGGTGGTGGTCGGGGTGGATGTTGGCTGTACAAAGCGCAGGAGTTTGAGGTTTAGGCAACAAAAGCACTTTGGTTAAGGTTAGAAAAAGATTATGCTTTTGGTTAAATGTCGATACATTTCAAGTCACTATTGACTTTTTCAACATTTAACCAAGACCACTCTCTATGCCTAAACATAACCGTAAAAAAAAAGAATGCTTTAGTTTCTATGAGCAGATATTGTTTAGCAAGAGCAGATATTGTACCTAAAACAAATGAAATACTTTGTCTGTGAACATTTTACTGATACATCAGAATCAACATTTTGAAACTTGTCAAATATAGTAATTTAGCAGGTAGCAGGAGAGTTACCCCTAAGCTGTCTTCCTGCCGGTGTTGTCTCCAGTTGTGTCCTGTGTCGCTGAACATCAACAGGTAAGCCGTCAGCCAATCGGAGCTGCCGTAGCGTCCCTGCGTGGCAACAACAGTGACTTGGGTCCGCCTCCCCAGATCCACCTCCAACCACTGGTATCTGTCTGAGACGAGAGGAGACCAACCTCCGGCTCCTGCACAGGGGACAGAGACAAGACAGAGTGTGTTTTAATGATGAGAATCACCTTTCACTTCGTGCAATAATGTGTGTGTGTGTCTGCATGTGTGTGTGTGTGTGTGTGTGTGTGTGTGTGATGGAGAAGAGGGGAGATGCAGAGGCTGGCAGAGGTGACGGAAGAGAGAGCGTGGATCGGGAGACAAATTGTAGAATGGAAATGTGATTCATTACATTTTAATCTACTTGAAATGAAACTTTAAAACTGTGAATTTATAGCGTAGAGTAGACGCTCCGTGCTACGACTTTAAAGCTGGCCAATAATAAATCCCCCAGTTTGGATATGAATGCAAACTGCTTGTTTATATGTTTGAGTAATGTCCGTAGATTAGTGGCGAGGAGTTTGCATATGACAGGAATGCCAAAGAGAAGGGTTAAAGTACTGGGAAGATATATTAGCTAATGCTCTGCACTGGGCTGCACTAGCTATGTGTAAGTTTGGAGTTTATGCGCTACTAACATTTTAATGGTTGCACCAGATGAAATAGTTCCAACGTAGGCATAAGTTACAAGTTAAATCTTACACCTAGCCCATTTCTAAAGTTATCAGTAGTCAGCACATGCAGAGGAAACCCTGCTTTTAAGTTGAAATGTTGCAAAATACACAATAAACTGGCTTTGATTTAAGTCCACTTATACCCTCACAGATTTAAAACCCTGCAATACGTCAAACACTTTCCCTGGTTTCATGATGATGAATAATAAATCCTCATAATCAAAGACATTAAGTGGGATATATTTGAGTCACAAACACTTGAAGGAAATGGATTAGACTGTGAAGCATTAGTATGGTATTTAAAGCAATTTGATGACTCTCCACAACTAAGTGTCAAGATGTGTCCTGCCATTTCATGTATCCGCTCTGGTTTTTATGAGACTACCAAGGTGACAACACTCGGAGGGTGAGTGGAGTATGCTAAGAAAGCATTTAATAGCTTGTTCATTCACATTTCCACGTCTTTTCAACAGTGACTTGCAGAGCTGACGTCCCTCCTATGTCTTTCAGGGTAACGTGCTCCCTTTCCGTCCTGGCGACAGCTGTTGCAGCAGCTGGAGAGGACATCCAGGGATGTAGGAGATTAACTCACACTGTGTTCATATTGTAGTTTTAAAAAAAAAGTTAGTCCCATCAGAACTGCGTAACCCTGAAGGATGTCTGTCACTGCAATGGCAAACTCTGATGGAAAATATGCCAAGGTGAAAATGACCAGATTTGGAAAGTTTGAAAAATTCAACTGTTAAGCTACATCAGCAGACACACAGCTCTTTCAATCAAAATAATAATAATAACAATAACTTTATTTATATAGCAGCTTTAAAAACAGAGTTTACAAAGTGCTTTGACAGAAAAATCAAAAGCAGGATACTCAGAAAGCAATATAACAACAGAAAGCCAAACAGTAAGGCAAAACAAAAGCAAGACAAAAATTAATGATAGATAAATACAAATAGATCACATCACAAAAATGAGTTTTAAGAAGTGATTTAAAAGAAATTACTGATTCTGCGAGCCTTATCTCCTCAGGCAGGTTGTTCCAAAGCCGAGGGACCCTGATGGCAAAAGCACGGTCCCCTTTGGAATGGCCAGAAGGGCCCCCACCTGAGGATCCAAGGCTGCAAACTGGCTCATATGGGGTCAACATTTCTGCTATATAGCTTGGGGCCAGACCCAGACGTACTTTAAAAGTGATCAGTAAAATCTTAAAATCAATTCTAAATCGAACAGGGAGCCAATGGAGAGAAGCAAGGACTGGGGTGATGTGATGTCGTCTGTTAAAACCAGTAAGAAGCCTAGCCTGGTACCCCAATAAAAAATATTTACTCACTTGTTTGCATAAGTTCAACTTTGGCAGCAACACCAGTCTGTGTGGACAGGTCTCTAACAGCTTTGCACATTTAGACGCTGCAATTTTTCCCAATTTTTTTTCTCAAAAAGATTCTATATTGCAAAAGATCATATATTTATGTTGCATCTTATCACTGCAGAGAGTTACAGCATATTTTTGACATGGAGACATTGTTTCAATGATAGCAAAACTGTGAAGTAGCTGAAAGATTTCAAATTTTGTTAATTAAACTGATTTCACACTTATATTATCTTCCCAGGCAATAAAAGAAATGTGTTTCCTTCTTCGAGAAGACACCATTCACCAAGTGCAATGTCTATTAAAAGAAAGTGAAGACAAAAGCTGTGAGAAATTATACACTATCAGTCTATTAAAGGTGTGGTGGCAAAGAAGGGAGGCCTGTGTGGTTTGTGTCATTAAAGAGTCGGAGAGATTGTAAATCTGTGTTTATGCTGCAAAAAGTATTTTAAAATCTGATTTCCACCTTGAATTTTGATCTTTTCACTCATCTTTAATCATTCAAAATAAACTGAGAAATTCCTGGATTTTTAAGAAATTACGCTGAGCTCCAGTTATCCATGATCTTTCTTGTGTCCAGTTAATGTCCTAAGCCCAAATGTCTGATTTAAATACCATGTGCATGGTATTTAAAGCTGATGGCTCAGCAAAAAGACGTGAAAGTAACAAAATGGCTTGATTTGAAAAAAGAAAGGTCTCGGTTCTGAAATAACCTCACTGAGAAGTCCAGCTCCAAAAAGAAAACAAACAAGGAACCCTCATGACTTTGCACAGTCTGAACTCTATCCTGCGACATACCAGACACTGCACTTGTAGGCTGTGTTTTTGATTCAGTCATGTTGAACCTGTTGCAGAAAGTCAGAGGGTCAGGAGGCGAAAGAAAAGACAGCAGTGTGGTTTGTGTCATGCCAGAAAAAGAGAGACAGCTGAGAAATAGAGGGAAAGTTTTGCCTTAAAATAGGAGCTAACCTTTGCAGAGACATTTCCAAAATTCACCCAGCTGCAATTTCATTTCTACTTTGGATGCTGCTGGCATCCCCTACTGAAAGGAGTGAGTGTGTGGGTGTGTGTGTGGGTGTGGGTGTGTGTGGGTGTGGGTGTGGGTGTGGGTGTGGGTGTGTGTGTGTGTGTGTGTGTGTGTGTGTGTGTGTGAATGAGTGAGAGAGGGAGACAGAGACAGAGAAGCGAGAGCTATGGCAGAACCTGATTATGAAGAAACATTGCAGGTGATGGAAAAGGCTGCTACAAGATAACGACACTTTGAATACTGAGAAGGGTGTGCGTGTGTGTGTGTGTGTGTATGTCCCTGTGAGTGAGTGTGTGTGTGTGTGTGTGTGTGTGTGTGTGTGTCTGCGCACGCGTGTTTAAGAAAAAGTGCTGAGTCAGGGCAAAGCGAATCCATGGTGCCTAAACAGCAGATGGAGGGATTTCTCCCCTACAGAGCACACACACACACACACACGCATGATAAAACAACCAGAATAAAGAGCACTTGAGACTGTGT
The DNA here is from genome assembly GCA_008360985.2 of Macquaria ambigua. Classification (NCBI taxonomy): domain Eukaryota; kingdom Metazoa; phylum Chordata; class Actinopteri; order Centrarchiformes; family Percichthyidae; genus Macquaria; species Macquaria ambigua. The sequence continues at coordinate 411,014 of VMKM01000272.1, read as the reverse complement.
TGCCATGGTGACGTCATGCTGACACGAAGCCGATACAAATCAATACCACGACACTTCAGACACACAGCCTGAAGTGGACACATTCCCTCGTGTCATCACATCTATTATAAGGCTACTTAAATAACAAATGATTATTGCAGTAACACAACCAGGATTGTTCCACATACTTTACCCATGGAAGCAGTGTAGGGTAACATCAGTCAGTTTGATATAGAGTGAAACCTTTTTCACAGCAGACATTTTGACTTGTTGTAGCAGGAAAGCACAGGTGTACAGTATCTTGGTATCGTTATGTGTCCCAGTAAAAAGTTCCAGTGAGTGAGTATCCATCGTTACTTATTGACTGAATGATGAATCAATTAAACGAGAGAACAATTGACAGATGAATCCATAATGAAAAAAGAAAAACATTAGTTGCAACCTGTTATTCATGTTGTTAATTACATTGTGCTGTGAAAATGGTGGTGATGAATTTGCCATGAAATTTGACACAGAGTTCATGGTACACTAGTCACTAAATTACCATGAGCTGTGTTGGAGCTGACTTGCCTGTGTCCTGCCTACCCTGTTTTTTCAACCCGAAAGCAACCCTCTCTGGACGTTTGCCTGCTAGCCCCTTTGGACTTGGTTGCTAGTTTTGATTGCCTACCTGTTGCCAACCTCTGGCTGCCTTTGGTAATGATCTTGAAGAAAAAAAAGAATTCTGGTTTGTAATGAGCATTATGGTCTTGATTATGTGTATTATGCACTTCCAAATGTACTAAAATGTACGCATTTAAGTACAGGTCACTAGGAAATTTGGTAGTTTCACATATTCCACTTCCAGGTGAAAGAGGATGTTTGAGCAAAATATAATTTACTGTTTAAAACTTAATAAATGCTAGAATTATCATAATTATAATGAAGAAGAGCTTCTAGGCTTTAACTCGGTTGTCTTTGGGAAAGGACTAAACTGCATCATGCTGTTATCTTGTCACTTTGAAAGTTGTGTCGTTTTTCATGTCGTTGTGACTTTTATACTAACATGATATCTTTCTGTATATTACAGCAAAGCACTATTATCTACCTAAAAACTGAGACTGTCCTCCCCAAAAATATGTCCGTATAGGTCGTCTGTGCAGCAGCTTATTATGACCCATATTTAAGTTTGTATGTACAGCGACCTCTAGTGGTCGTAGTTATTATGACAGGAGCAAAGGCGGAAGTCCGGTGAGAACAACAAAGTCCACATAGGGAGGAGGTCAGGCTGGATGGATGGGTCAAACTACACAGGACTTTCACCCAAGAGACCACTGTTCATGTCCCGTGTGAAATCAAAAGTCAACCTTGACTTATTTTAACATCACGTCACATAACTTAACTTATTAACGTACTTATTTTATCCCAAACCATTATCTTTTCCTGAACCTAACCAAACTGCGCCCATTTCACAACGTTAACCACGTGTTTATTTTCATTACCATGACAACGAAGGTCCGGTACGCCCATATATGTCGTTTTGGGAGTCATATCTCCTGCCACCGGTAGGGACGCTAATTTAGGAAACACTCCTGTGGGTCGTATTAGAGGTTAGGAACAAACGACCTATGTGGTCATTTGGGTTGGAGGACTTGTTGTAAATCTTGTGGTGTCAAGAAAATCACAATATATTGTCAACAACACCAATAAAGATTCCAAATTCAACATGATTTGATATTTTGTTTCTATTAAAATAACTATTAATTCAACCCAAAGGATACTACATCTATTTCCTATCAATAAATCTGATTTTAATAGGAAATAGAAGTGGGATCCTTTGGGTTGTGCTGTGCCTGAGGTCATCGTCTTTCCCCTTGCTTCTGTGTTTTTTTTTCCTCCACCAGCTGTTTCAGTGCTGTGCTGCCTGCTCGTTAGGGCAGCAGCTAAAGGCCAGAGCTAATAAGTACCTCAGTAACAGGCATGAACACTGACAGCACAACAGGAGAGCAGACACACTGACCTTTACTCATTACGGCTGGATTGGAGAGAAGTCAAGAACACAGACGAAGAGAGTGAAAGAGTGACGGAGAGAGAGAGAGAGAGAGAGGGGCAGAACTGACATCTACAGGATTGCAGAGGAGGAATTAGGAAGAGGGGGAGAAGAGAGAGAGGTAGATACCTCTGCTCATCAGGAGCTGGAGAAGAAAGCAGAAACAGCCCAAATGAAGGAGCAGAGTGTACACATGGAAATCTGTCTAGAAAAAATGATTCACTAAATCCATCGTGTTAGTTACGCATTTCTGTTTGATCATTTGATCAAAACAATAGTTCCTGTCATGCATGCCTGTCAGTTCTGATCCACTAAATCTCCTTGCTTTCTCTACCTGTCTGTAAAGACACCAAAGCTTTTTCCACACTCAGGTCAGGAACATCGCCGCTCTGCTGGACATTCAAATTAGCACGTGACCATAATGGATTAACCAGTCAGGAAACCGTGACTTTTGGGGTCAACCACATCAGAGGACTAACCGTCCAAACACCTTAAAACGCAGCAGTGGTCAGAGGTTGGAAAAGTGTGTGTGAATAATGCTCCCTCCCACACTTAGAATAAATAATAAATTAAGTGTCCTTAAACAAGACACTCAACCCCTAACCATGAAGAGCTGTTCACTGTCAAACAGTACATATCAGTGGTACAACCGGGCAGTAGATCACTTTAGCTCCATGCAAACACTTTAGTATGTCCGGTGAAAACATGCATCCTGTCCCACAGAAACAGTGATATACTACTCCACTGTTTCGCCAAATACATTTAGCAAGAAACTTAATTGCTGCCTGGATTATGCTCACAGGCAACCAGTCCCCCAGCCAGAGGAAACACCTTGTGAGAGGCTGCTGCACCTGTTGCATTTGATTATTTTTATGCAAGAGTCACAATATTTTTTCTGTGTAATTTTCTTGCAAAATCAATTTACAGTATGCATGCATGCAGTGCATTGGTGATTTAGCCTATAAAACCACAGCATTACAGTTACATTTTTGTAACTTCTTGATGATGATTCTTCCTTCATGATGCCCTTGCAACACTGTAAATCACAGCTTGACGGCATCATGACATTAAATCAGCAAAACAATATGACAGCATCAAAAGAAATGCTGCTGTTGGTTGAAAACTGCATTTGAAGTTTAATTTGTTCAGGCTAGAGACACTGAATCTGGTCCAAACCCCCCTGCCACAACAGATCAATACAGACTAATTACTATAGGACACTATAGTAAATATTATAGGAAACCATCTGGAAAGCTTGTGCCGCTCGCAATAATTAAAACAAAAGGTATCGCAGGTGACAGGCACGGGGAGAGGTGGGGTGTAACGTGACAGAGAAGAAAAAAAAACAATACCCATGATTTACCTCAGCCACCTGGAGGTGGAGGTGGAGGTGCTGCAATACCCTCAGCACACGTGTCTCGGTGTGGAATCTCCTCAGGACCAGCTACGCCTTATGTGCATGATGCTTCTCTAACAGCTTTGTGAAATTGGTATAAAATGGTTACATAAAACTAGGTCTGGGTATTATTTAAAATATTTTATACTAGTAATTGACAGTACAGATACTTTTTTATCTGTAGAAAACAAACTAAATAAAACATTTCCTGTTTTGAATTATAGGCCTCATTTCATAGCAAAAGGTCTCTCTAACCACAAGCTTTGGAGTGTGACCTTCTTGTTTTCTGAGCATGTGTATGTGCAGGTCAATGGAAGCTAAAATCAATATGAGTTTGATTAGTACATGGTTGTTCAACAGAAACAGATTTTAAAAGAAACCTTGCTAAATTGCAGCATTGAGTCCACATTGTTTTATTATTAAAATGTATTCATCCAGAGGCCAATAAAAGCAAACTGTTTTTCTACTAAAAGGTCAATCCTGTGCTAATCTACAGAGAGCACATGGGGATTTTGGTGTCCATGTTCTCATTTACTTAAGTTTTCCAACAAGTCACCCCCAAAAATTAGTGCATTCCTCCAATTAAGTAAATATGTGTCATTGCTGCAAATCATACATGGATTTATTTGGGCTAGCATGAAAGCATCAAAGGGAATGTTATTTTGGATGCTTCCTCCTGGCACAGTGTTAGAATACAGGCCAAGGACGTGTGGTGTCAAGGCTGGATTATTACTTTTTTATGGTGGCAGGGGTGGGAGATGCAGAAACTCAGAGATAACAAGTTCAGTTCCCACAGCAGCGTGTTTCGTGCTCATCAGAAACCACAAGTGTTTTACAAGTGTCCTTGATTTTCTCCGGATAAGAGTGCCATCTCAGTGCCTAACATCATTTAAAATCAAAATAAGAATCTGCATTCGTGGAACCAACTGCAAAATCCAGTTGCCATGTGCCACTGGGATTATCTTAAATGTGGAGCAGATTTTAGTTGAGAACCTTGTATGGATCAACATATCACTGTAAAATCTATGTTAAAGACGAGAACAAAATCTGACACCAGGATCAAGCTTGTGAAACTGTAAATCTTCCACCTTAAGCCCTTCAACCCTTTTAAACCCATATAGCACATATATAGATGTACGGTACTACTACTTAAATGTCAAATGATGGCATTTCTGAGTTGCCTAACCTGTCCTGATAATGGTATGACTGGCTGAAACATGAAGTGACTATGTAATAATCCTAGAAAAAAGAGAGTAAATGATGAGCAGAACAGCCTCAGGTTCAAGATGGTAAGCCATCTGCACACTGCACAGTTTTGTATGCTATGAACTGAAGGAATACCAGACATATTCTGCATTAGCTGTCATTGTTTGTTCTTCAAAGGGGGTTAAAGATCTTCAGTTTCTTGGCTGAATGCATTCAAGCACTTCTACAACACTGTGAACCACAAGCCTAAACCAGAGCAAGAGCTCACACAGCTTTAGCCAGTTGCACCAACTCTTCAGACGTTCAAATTTAGCTCAGCTACTGTATATCGTATTATAAGTGTTTATTAAGTGGAGAATTAGGCATTACTGAATTACAACTGGATTGCACCAAACAAACTAGTAACACCACTCCCACAGCTGGTCCCTCCACAAGAAGAATTAGCTTCAGCCTTCGTCTCTCTTACTAAGAGTAAAATTAAAAGAACACAACATCCAGCACATTATTTCTATCCGTTCTGTTCTAATTGCAATCTCCACCGTGTTAGTGTCGACTGGGAAATAGGAGCTGACACAATGCTTGTCAGGGCAATGGCTTCACTAGAAGGAGCAGATGTGTGCGCCGAATAAAAGTAATGTTTGGTTAGCACTGATGCACTGTTGTTCCACCCAGTACCGGGTGAAGGAAAGGTGGAGACACTAAAGGGAACAAGAAGACAAATAGTCATTACAAGTGGAAGTAACAGACAGACAGTATCGCCATGTCAAGATTTGTAAATGCATCTGTGTGGGCTTGGGGGAATTTGAATGGGTTTTAAGCTGATTTGAGTTGGAGATTCATATAGTTGCAGTGGAATTTAGGTGGAGCTTAAGGTGTTTTTTCTGACAACCTGGGAGATAATGTGCAGCTATATATAAAAAATGACTCAGCACCAGAGCAAACAAACAGCAATATTAACGTTGTCAGGGGGGAGAAGCAACAAATCAAAATAGGAAACAAGTCCTAAAAAGAGCAGTTTTTAACATAGCAGGCCACTGGAACATGTGTGTGAGGTAATGTCCATTGTAAAGACCTTGAAAACAGGTACAGCAATGAAACCAGTTTTAGGGGCCTTAGCCAACTGCAGCAGAGTGAAATTAGGACCGGCCCCTGGAGATGCTGGCTTTGGGGAATTTCAGCAAAATGTGGAAGGCAGGTGGACGATGGAGTAACAGGACTGCTAAGTAATGGGACTCAGACTAACAGGGACTTTATAAAGGAGAACAAATCAATGAAGTTTGCAGTTTGCTGAGGCATCAAGATTGTGTTTTTATAAGAAGTATATGTGACAAAGCTGATGGCGGCATCAAACAGAAGTCATTATAGCTAAATGACAAAATTGGAAAATAGAGCAGGAATGTGTCTTCCAAAAGAACCATGTGACCAAAAGTAAGCACAGTGCCTTATTACTTCTGCTTTTCTGGCAGTAAAATGGACAAACTTATTAAACTAGATAATACACAGAAAAATGCCCATTACAGTATGGATGACTGGCTGAAAGAATATATGAACTTATCAGCAATGCAAGTCAGACAAAAGATCTGCAGACACTGTACTGATAGCTCCCAATTAATTCAATTCAATTCTGCCACCTCTATGGTTAAAGCAGATATAATCAATATTTTTATAATAATAATGTATCAATGTGAAAGGGGTGACTCGTAGTGATGAACCTACAGAGAATAATCACCTGAATCTGCAGCTCCCCTCGGCTTTACAGAGCTTTATAGTGGGTTTCAGCTCATTACTCGTGCAGATTTAAGGTTTGGGTAAGTTTAGGCAACTAAAACTATTTGTTTAAGAGAAGAGATGCCTCTAAGATCATGGTCATTGTGAAAAAAACCCTAGAAAAGCATGTTGACTACTGGTACAATATGGGACGTGAACTGTGAAGTCTCGTGTGTCAAAGTCACACACTTTGTTCACTCAACCTTAAGACGTTTTGTGACAATGTAACCACTGTAATCACAGTACGCCTGCCAATTACTCAGATAGGACAGTAATTACTCTCACCACTGCAAGAGGCTCTTTGGTCAGGAAACCATAAACATATGTCGTTTGAAGTTTCTGAACTAACGTCCTATGCTATCGTTTCTCTTAAAAAGCACTTTGACCTTCATTTTTTTTGTGTTTGTGATATACTATATATAACATATATTATCATTAATGTGACTGAATACAGGTAAAGTAGACATCGGGACAGATAGTTAAGTAACAGCAGTAAGTAGGTTGGGTAGTCACAGCATAAAAATCTCAGTAACTGTGTTTTTTAAGGAGCTGTCATGGATTTACAACTTTACAACGCTGTTGTCCGTAAGCTGAGTGAGGGGTGTGTAAGCAATATAGAAAGAAAGCTAAGGTAAGAGACTTTTAGCTGCATTTTGTCAAGGTATCAGGCAATATTTACCCTTATAATTAGATTTATGGAGAGAGTGACTCCCTCAGATTAAGAGGATTTGAGCGGGGGAGCTGTGGAATTTAACCAGACAAGGTGTTTAAGAGCAGCATTAAATGGGCACCTGGAGAGGCAGAGGTGGCACATAAACATCACACAAAGATCAATACCTCATTCTATGGTCCCCTCCACGTAGTTAATTTCAAAATACAGCGCCCCTGCTAATGTTTAAATCCCCTTTTCAAATCTAAATTAGTAATTCCAGAAAATGATTACTTGGTTTCCCAGCCTATTTCGGGCATAATTACTTTGGTTCTAATGTGCAATTATCAGTATGGCCCACTGAAAAACAGAGACCGTTTAGATGTTAAATACTGCCATTAACATTTGCCTATAAATGTTAAATGCTGTCATTAACATTTCGCTATAAGATGGAATGAAGTTATCTCAATGTTTTCTTGGCAGCCCACATGAGGCTGAGTTGAAATTGCAATTACAGCAGGCCACACACTACCAGGAGTACAACAAGAGAGCGGCAGGCCAGGATATGGCCTGAAAATACAGGAGTAAATGATGAAAGGAAAGAGTAAAGGTGATAGTGGAAGGAGAGAGCAGGGGGGGGCAAAAGCGGGAGAGGAGGAAAGCAAAATGAAGAAGTAAAAGGAGATTTTTAGCATGACTGGCCTCATTATTTTGTATTTTAAGGAATGGCACAGTTAAGGCCCAAAAATAGGGGAGTTGACTATTCAAACTTTTAACAATTAGCGCATGGTACCACATCATATACTGTAAATGCTCCTTTCTGCTTTGGTATCACTTTTTTTCAGGCATCATACATGGATGTAATGCAACATCAGTTACTGTAATTTGGCCATTTTTTGATAAAACTTTGTTTTTAAATCCTCAACACTATGCTCAGATTTTCTGCACCATAAACTCTAGTGAAACTTGTGTGTGATCATTTATCTGCTTATATTGGCTTAGTGGCTCAGAATGCAAACTACATGGGTCAAAATTAGCAGCCTTGTTATTCTACTTACAAGCTGCTTTTGATTCAATGTGAGGTTTTACTCTAGGAAACAGTTGCTCAACTTGGGCTAGTCTCACTCCTCTCCGGCAGTGTAGTTTTCATCAACATTTCTTTCCCCTTGTTGGTGACAAGAAATGTGCACGTCTGTTGCAAAAAAAAAGAAAATAGAAAAAACACGTCTGTTGCTGAGACCATCAGCTTTGAGCCTATGATGCCTCCTTGGCCTCTAAACCAGAGCCGTCTGTTAGAGCACCCCTGCAGAGCTGCGTGTCAAGGCCCCTGTCTCTGGCCTTTCCCCAACTTGATCACATGCTAATTATCCACTTTGCACATTGTTATGCACCTGGGAATAAAAAGATTAAATGCCAGTACAGGGCTGTTGCTTCCTCCTGTTGCTGTTGGCCCCATTCGGTATCCAGCCATAGCAGGGCACAACACTGGAAGCGGAGGCAGCACAGTGATGGGATTAAACCACCATGTGTGAACAGTTCTGTCAATGCCAGCCCCCATATGGGCTGACCAGCCAAGATGGGACTAACTGGCAGCAGCGAGGGCCAAGGAGACATGTGGGAGTTTTGTAACCTCTACATCCCAGATGGCCACTTGGCCTCTGAGAGATTTTTTGAGTCTGTTGTAACTACTTTGTGATGGACAGGACACTTGAAGTTTTGCTTTTCCCTGCCCCTGTTCACCAGCGAGACCGAGTTAGTGATGGCTTCTCCTGGTGAATACCAGGTGAACAAGAGTCACTGATGCAGAGTCTCAAGCAAAAGGATGCCATTTCTGTAGTTCCTCCAGACAACATACATAATTGACACATATTGCAGATATTTTCTGGTTCCCAAGAAAATTTAAGACTGCCCTGAGTGAACTCATACATTGCAGAAAGACACGACATATGTTTATACTATATACTGTAGGCCAGTGGTTCCTAAACCTTTTTTAGACGACAGCACCTGTTCAAAGAAAATACTTTGTCATGGCTCCCTGAGCCACCCAACCCCCAATATAGCATACATATGTGCATAGATGCTTAACATATATTATATTATATTATAAAGGCCCATTCTTAATCACTCAGAATAAAAGCCAACAGGTGCTCTGCAGATTTACAGATAAATATTTAACTTAACTTGTTTTCATGTATAACACGGATGACAGAGCCAGATCACACATATATGATGTTGGGAACATGCAATACCACAGACAATGCAGACAATGATTGATGTCCGTCTCCCTCAAGCAGCCAAAACCTGTCCGTCAAGTATGGTTCAATCTGATTTTAGTTTTATTGGTCAGATTCACTCATCTCAGACTGTGTTGATGGTTGAGATGTATCAGCATGTCTTTGAGCTCTGTCTACGGTGTCAAATCTTTCCACCTCTTGCTCTGACGGTCACTATTTTTTTGACTGTTGAGCTCCTGAACAACAAGTTTTTAATACGTTGATTTTGATATTTCCACAGTTAATGTAAATGTTGTGAAACATTATAAAAAATGCACAATAAATGAACAACGATATGATAAATCTTGCAGCACCCTTGCCTCGTCCTCAAGGCACCCCAGGGTGCCACAGCACCCACTTTGGGAACCAATGCTGTAGGCTGGTGGAACTGGTCCAGCTGTACGATTGGCTTTATATTTCAGCTGTGCCTACAGACCGAAGAAGTGAGCACAACAATTTCTCTCTCGTATTAATTTCTGGCAATGTGTTGGAATGTGTTTACAGGAAAAAAAACTATAACTGCCTTCATAATGAAACTTACTCAGGAACATTCTGCTGGCTTATCTTCAATTTGTCTCCAAGTTGGTCAAATTATGCTTACAGTAGGAGTAAAACAGAAAGAAATCCCAGACTCCCTGATGATTCTCTGCTCTGGTACCACAGTCAGCCACTGAGCTCTGTAAATGGAGAAATCTGCAAACTGTTCGTTCCCTAAAGCTCAAAAGCGAGCTATGATAGCCTTTCACAAAGCCCCACATCAGCATCCAGTAGAGAACTCCCTCTTGAATTTTTATTGTGGTGGGTGAATCACAACTCAAATTTATACCCCTATTGAGAGGAGGTGGCCCTGTGGAGAGTTTTTGATGTACTAGTCTAATATAATTCCAATGCATTTCTATATACAATACAGATGGTTGGCAGTAACAGCTCTCCTTTTAATCTATCTATCTATCTATCTATCTATCTATCTATCTATCTATCTATCTATCTATCTATCTATCTATCTATCTATCTATCTATCTACCCTAGCCACCACAGAGGTATCTCTCAGACTTTGTGTATCCAGCTGAGGTTTGCCTTTGATGTTTTGTGCTCTGCGTCCTGTAGAGAGGCAAAGACTCCCTCCTGCACTGAGGGGAAAGCGCACCACAGCAACCCCACAGAACAGAACACATCTCAGTCAGAAGAGGGAGATTCAGTCGAGGGACGTTGCTTTTTTTCTTTTTCCAACATTGCACTGGCCTGAAGGTGCTTCTTGACAGTTGATGTCAACAACTGACCGAGTGCATAAAGTTTAAAGCTGCACAAGGCAAAACTTTTTAAGGATAGCCGGCGCCCAAAACCCCTCACTGTTTATGCTTTGAAACACAACTGCGAAAAAATGGAAAAGGTCACAGCTGTAACAGAAAAGGTAGAGAAGAGTGTAAACCATGGAGCCCTTTTTCGACCAAATTGTTTTAGGAACTATGAAATCAGATGAACTAAACTTTAAGGTCCCTTTTGCACATTCCTATTCCACTGCATTTGAAGAACCGTGAAGATTAGGCAAATTACACCAATGATGGATTTTTAAAAAACACAGCAGCATTTGGATTGCAATTTTCACACATGAGGAAACAACACAGTTACCCTGATGTTTTTTAACTGTTTACTGTTGTGTGACTTTAATGTTTGAGTTAGATGTAATGAATGAATGCAAAGGAGACATACAGAGATGACAAAAGACTGAAAACTCCAGAACGTCTGTTTCTAATGAAGATTTCTAATGAATGAGTGTTTTATGTTAATGTATCTCTGATTTTGTATGTAACTGTCATGACACTCAAATAAAGTTTTGTTTGTCTTGTTCATTCCTGGCACACTTGTTTTTAACATTAATAAACATCAAGAAATGTCCACCCCTTGTCCTAATATTAATACTAGTGGCGCCACACCTCCTTATTTTGTGAATGAAACTGTTCAGAAGTTGAAGCTGCCCTGGCATCTGTGTTTGACCAATCAGTTGCGCTGTATACAAGTCCAAAGCATGCTCCTAAAACCCGAATAACATCAGCATATCCCACATGTCTTAATCAGAAAATGCAATACTCAGAATAAGGCCTAATACTGAATATGCTGTTTACGTGACCCGTAACAAATTCAGAATATTGTCATATTCAGAATAATAGCTGACCTGAACCTTCGGAAAGTACTACCCCCAAAGCAGGAACTTTTTTTTTATCGTAACTTATCTATCGTACAGGAACTAAATGTAGTCCCTGATTCCTCTGGTCCTGAGTTCCTCAAAAGGTTCTTGGCTTCCTGGGAAAGTTCCTACAGTAGAAACACCTTAACTGATAATCTACAATCCAGCAAGGACCAAATCAAGAAGATTACCAAACAGAAAATGAACACTAAATTTACAAAGCAAGTAACATCAGGATAATATCCAGGGGAGGAAACCAAAGCCAATATCAAAACGTGTGTGGTTGCAGGGTTACAGGGAGCACACATATGCAGCCATGGAGTTTCATACTAAAACAATGATTCTGGAAACAACTTGAGGAGTATCATTTAAGTTAAATTGCACAATCTAAATTAAAATCTAAAATGAATGCAACAGAGAGGTGTGTCCCATCCCTGTGAATCAAGATGCTTAAATGTGTCATGTTTACCCAAGCACATTTCTGCTGGGTGCCTTATGTGTGTAGTCAGTCAGTCTAATTAATTCTTCCCACAAAGCAAAACAGAAAACAGTCTCTTAAACAGCAGTGAGTGCGCTCTTTCTCCAGGGAAACCTGCATTCATCACCAATGACTGAACATCATTACTGTCCTCACATTTATGTCAAAGGATTTTACTGCTATGTTAGATTAAGTCTGAGTAATGAATTCTGGGTAATAAACTCACTAAAACTTTTAAAACGTAAAACACCTGGGTTTGCCAAGATGTAAAGCTTTCTAGTATAGCTTTAAATATGAGACACTAAAACAAAGTCCTGCACCAAGTAAAGTAAGCCTGCATGTACTATAGTCAATATCTGGATCGGCTCAGTCATTATTTATGACAATATCCAGGGTATAAATCTGTCTTGAAATGTGCTGTCATTGCACATGGTAAAATATTTAAGTTGGACAATGCACATAGTAATGAATGATTCCTCACCTTCTCTCCTGTTGACTTTTGCAAACACCGGCCCATGGCTGCTGGTTAGCTGGGAGGAGCTTCTGAATGATGACGGCGGCAGACTGGTCACCAGTGGGCTGTCACAAACCTCTGTTAACCAGTCACAAGGCAGAAAAGACAGGGATCAATGTTAAGAATCGTGGATCGTTTCATTGAACCTGTGGAACAATATTTTACAGTTTGTTATCCCTCACTGTTTCTTCTAATTGAAAGGTTAAACTTGAAGCTCTCTTGCGTACCCATAACAGACAACTGTAGGTGGGGGCAGATGATTGGTCACACAGAGTAGGAACATGAATAAGACAATTTAGTTTCAGAGGGAGAGGAGAGGCAGTGGAGACCTTTTCATGCCTCATACACTTTGATGTTTATAAATGTCACAGATGAGAATTGGGGTTCTAAGTTGAGTACAAATTAAATCTGAATTATTGACCCATGAATGAACAGTAAGTATCTGCTAAAGAATGCTACAGAAGTGCTTATTTTGAGGTTACGGATGTATGTACACATTACGCTTATGCACCAACAAACAAAGTGCAAACCCTGAAGTATCGATGTTAACCAACATTAAATATTATCAAACACCTGAACATCTGTTCAGTATTCAGTATTCTCCTGTGTTATATATTGTTGTAACATATTGCTTGATAAGGTTTTAAAGGAAAAAACAAAACCAACAATGAATTTATCCTACATGAGTGTCTGTGTTGGATGTTACGACACAACCAGAGATAACGTAAAAACACATAAGCATTAAGTCTCTTTCGCCATCGTATTTTGTTTCTCTCTTTTTGTCTAACTTTTAAATACAGTTTTCTTTCAATGAAACACACAGAAAAGCACACACAGACTTCTGTTTATCAACTGATAAGCCTTAGCTAATGTGTTGTTATATTTGATTTCAGTAAGGGCCACTTCTCAATAGTTGGAATGGAAAAACTGCAAAAACAAATACAGAGTAGGAAGCTATATTGAACATGATTACTGGGTTGCCACCTGTCCAGTGGAAAACCAGACTGAAGATCTCTATGTCAGCCAGTATATGTAGCCTGCGGAAGAGTCCTTAAGCAAGAAACTAATTTGAGGGCTGTTGTTCTGCAGCTGTCAAAAGCAGTTATGAAACAGGAGCTGTGACTAAATTTGTCATTTATGCATGGGGAAGCAGTTTCTCCAGAATACCTGATTATTAACTAAATATCAAATGTTCACTTGTTTTCCACAATTACTGTGTAAGTGTAATATAAAATCTCTTTTTTTAATGGATGTTGTTTTCCACCACTGAGAAAAGAGCCTGTTCAAATTATTCACAATTCATTCAGAAATGCCCGGTCCCGTCTCCCTACTCTGACAACAAGGCTTCAACTGAGATTACTTTGTCAACATTATTGGACTTCATTTCAAGCACAGAGGGATTTTCATTACCTCACACTATATACCACAGGCTGTTGACAGTTTTGAATAGCCTGCCATATCCACCTAAGTCTACCCGGTCTAACTCCTCTCCCCTTCTGCAGGCACTTCAGAGTTTGTCTGTGCATTTCCATTCAAGCTCAGATCACTTACGGCATCTTCAGATAGAAAGAAATATGTAGGAAACTCATGGCTTTGTGTGGTAGTGCACAATAATCTCCTTTGAAGTATGATCTCTTGCTTTCACCACTCTACTCCTCTGCTCACCCCTGATGCGTTGGTTAATTTACATGTGTCAAACATGAGATATTGAGTGGCCTCCTAGTTTTCTGGGTGTTTTCAGATGCAAAAAAGATGCCTTAAAATGCAACACTTTTCCAAGCAAACTACTGCAGTTTGCTCAAAGAAAGTTATAGGCTATTAGGAAACTACTGAAAACATCCCAGCCAGATATCTGGTTTGGCTTATGGTTTTAAAAACCATGTTCTGACACTGACGACGTGTTGACAGATGGCAATTTGCTCAGTCCTTCATAACAAAATGAACAAAGGAATAACTGTCAAAATTAGGTGATATCCTCCAAAGTAAATGGGCTAAAGCGCACATGTCCTATTTCTGTAAAATACAGAATACTAATGTATGTGAGCTAAAATAAGATTGTCAGTTGACCGTTAGCTAAGCCCTACACCACGTACTTACTGTCACTAACGTTACGCCTTTTACAACGCTAACAGTGGCAGATTTACCACTTGAAATTCTTAGTAATTTTTTAAACAATGGGTCCTTAATTTCAGACCTAGGTAGACAAAAGTAGGCTTCTCATTTCTAGCTGGCAACCATCTATTTTCAGCTGAATTGTCAACTGGTGCTAGCAGATTCTTTCAGCTATAGCTAGCTAGCTAATCAAGCTACCGTTAGCTCCATAAGTCGGTTAAAAAGGCCTCTCCTGCTCATTTTTTAGAAGAAGAACCCTGTAAAAAGTTCTACAATATGTGCATGGTGGCTACATACATGATATCATGCTAGCTAGTTAGCACTAGTATTATTTGTGATAAGGAAAAATGTAAGGTCAGACTATTTCATTCTAACATAACCGTGTTCGGCTGCTTAGTTTACACACTTGGACAGAGGCTTTATTTTTGGGAAAATAACACAAAGTGAATGTGCTAGTCGTGAACTGGGATTTCTTTTAACATAACCTGTAACTCCACTGTTAAAACATACTGTTTAATCCATTCCTTAGCTACACTTTTGCTCTTGTGTTTTTGGTTTTGGAAGGGCAAACAAAAAAAGACACCACACTCCAAACTCTTCAAATGCTGAGTGTTGCTCTTACTACAGCACTGTGCACACCACTTCAACATGTGTAGAAATCCAAGGCCTACAGTTGCTAAGCTATACTTGGACAATTGCTATTCCGAGGAGGGGCAGTTTAGTGAATAGTCACTTATAACAAAGAGCTCAGACAATTTCTAACTTGAAGCTTGATGACAAAATGTTATTCAACAAGCTACCTTTTAGTCAGTGTGAGTTCGTTTAACGGGCTATTTAGATCTATAAAAGATCATCAAAGCTACATTTCTTTCACTCCAGTTCTGACTAAAGAAAACAACAACACCACCTAACACCATTCATAATGCAGCTTTTTCTTCATCTCCATCCAGCCAGGCCTGAGGCTGACAGAGGCACAGAGCAAGCTGTGGATAATAGCGGAGCACCGACTACAGTTGAATTAGTGTAGAGAGGTGAAATGAGCACTATAAAACCTCAGTGGATAATGTGTCGCGAGAGCACGGCCTTGGCCAAGAAAAGCTGGATAAACGAAGAAGAGGTGTTTGAACAGGCGAGGCTGTTTTTCCTCGGAGGAGTTGTGACATTTAAAAGGTGACTGTGAGAAAAAGGTAAAGCACAAATACAGAAAGCTTAGAGGAAAATGAAGGTAAAAGGCTGCTGAACTGCCAGTCACTGACCGGGGCTTTGTCAGACACAGATACATGGAACTACAAGGCATTTCTAAAACAGAGCTACAACGAATGCAGTTTCTTTACTAAATTCTTGACAGTATAGGCTAGACTGACAGCAGAAAGGACTTGCAATACTGACCAAATCTATAGCAGCAGAAACGGAATCTGTCACCCTCTCTTGTACAAGTTACCTTAAACATACCTTTTTTAAGCCTGTCTAGCATATGTGGGTGTATATGGGTGTTTTTGGACATACAGTACTACAAGCACATGCTCTCAACACAGTAGTACCAAGTCTCATGTGTAATGTAGTGACAGAATTAGGGTTCTGGTCACCTACCGCAAACCCACAACACACCTGAGCCATGGAATCGGCCAAAAGCTTCAAAAATGGTAAAAGTAAGTGAACCATGAGTTAAGAATTTTTATCACAGTTCAATATTATCGTTTAGCAAATGTGATTTTGATTTTCCAGTATTTTGTTTCTCCCTTGTCCTTCATCATTCTTATCTTTGCCTCTTTCTATGCTATAAAGGTGTCCTATTGTTACAGCCACATCTCGTCTAGGAAGACCAACAACTCCAGTTTCATAACCTCTCAAATAGCCTCAGGTTTACCAATTCATCCATTGTAATAATTGAACCTGGCTTGTGGACCACTAAATATAAAAATAGTAAATAAACAACAATTTAACGACATACTGTTGAGCGGCAATTTTGCGTTATTACAAATGATTTTCAAATAGGTTTTCTTATTTCTCAACTCGTTATGCCACTGTGCTATTTTCCAGCATCAATGGGCATTGTAGAAGAAAATCTTTAGAAACTCTTCAGAAAAGCAGCAATTTTATCTGATTCCCTCCCTGGATTAGCACATCCCGGCCACTGTACCTCGACTACTTCTTCTGTTCGTATGAAGCATCAATTGAAGCAGGTGAAACGACAACACTCTGCGATGCAGCTGGTGTGTTTTGCGCTTGAGGAACAGGGTTACAGGAGAGAAAAAAAAACTGACAGAAAGTGCATCCATGTGCAGTATACCATCCAGTTTACCATTTTTGTGAGTGCCCAGAGAGACGCCAACAGATGCCGAGATGCTGAATACTGATGAGCACCATCCATCACTTCAACAAACTAAAGGTAAAAGAGCTCAAAGCAGTATAAGTGTCCCACACAGTTAGAGTCAACTTGTTGATCAGTGGGATCTCTCTCTCTCTCTCTCTCTAACTCTCTCTCTCTCTCAGCCATGGGCAAGTGGAAAACAGCTGTGCTTTTCACCCTTTACCAAAGAGGTGCCAGTAGACGGAGGTTTATCTGCTTTACAGACTGTCTGACTCTTTGACTGTAGAAACAGTGCTGGAAACTAAAAGGTGCACAAGAGCACAAACCTCCGCCAACACTAAAAAAAACATTTCCAACTTAGAGGTAACACTAAAATAAATAATTTCTAACAATAAAATTCAAACTCAAATATGTGTTACCTGAACCCGAAAACATACCCTTAAGGACTCGGAATCAAACTTCTGTTGCTGTTGCCTTCATAATAATGGATATACACAATAAGAGTTTATATTTAGACGGTTACTGTTTGTCTTCTCGAGGTTTTTTAGATGGTGACAGACACGCTCAAACTAAAAGGGCTCAAAACATGACAATCCTCATACACTCAAACAAGTATACATTCTCTCTAGTCCCCTTGTCATCTGTAAAAATTCATATTTAGTGGTTTTAATGAGAAACAAGCAGTCTCTTGCCGATCACAGTGTTGAGACAAGACTGAGATATCTGTGTGACCTCGCGCTGTCATTTTGTACTCTATGTGAAGTCTTGTCGACTCTGTTTGTCAGTGTGTCCCACTAAGCATGTCACTGCAGAAATGTCTTGAAAAAGAAAAATCTTGTTTATTGTGTGGGCTGTAAAAAAATGATTAATGAATGTAATGATAATAAGTATTTTTTAGCCAGATTAGTAGCTTGACAAGTTGACTTTTCTGCTTACACCATTCTCACGCAAATAAACTCTGTAATACATGATAAACCCTTCTGATATAGGTTGCCAACCTTCATTCTCACCACCCTCTGGCCTATTATTACATTTACTTCACCACAACTTCTAAAGATCAACAAGTCTACAGTCATGCTAGCAGCTCTGTGAGTCTGTACTTAGGCACAGAGGTGCTTATATTGTAACGTCAGTGTGCTAACATGTTCACAATGTCAGTGTTAACATGGTGATGTTTGACAGGTATAACATTTACCATGTTCACCATCTTAGTTTAACGTGCTAGCGTGCTAATATTTGGTAATTAGCACTAAATACAAAGTACAGTTGAGGCTGATGGTAATATCATTAGTTTTGCAGGTATTTGGTCATAAACCAAAGTATTGGACAAATTGAAATTTTGATGTGATGACAGCACTAGATCAAGGGATCAAAGTGTTTACGATTCATCTTCTGGGGACCATGAATGTGTGTACCAAATTTTACAGGAATAAATGTAATAGTTTTAAAGATATTTCAATAAAAAAAAAAAGTTAATCTCATGGTGTGAGGCAATCACCAAAGTCAGAAAGGTTCATCCTCTGGGGACCATTAATGTCTGTACAAAATTTAATGGCAATCCATCCAAAATTTGTTGAATCTGGACCAAAGAGGTGGACAGATCGACCATCCAATAGTAGACCAACATTTCCATCCTAAAAACAACAGTTTGATTTCTTTACAATGAACATTACAGCCTCTCTGAGCCGCAAGCATGGCTGTAGACTCTACTCTTGTTTCTAAGTAACTGCTACTCAAAGTTAATAGTTTCCTCTGTATAAACAGACCAAATTATATTCACTTTGTACTACAAGGCAGTTGTGACTGAAAAAAAAATCATAAGCAAATTAACTTCTGAGTTTGTGAGGTGTCGCCTAAAAGTATTTTGCTGAGTCATCCGTAATCGTCACTATTTTGTGGCTGTGTAAATAAAACTAATAGTTTGCCTGGTAAAACACTTTGGCTGAGGCTGATGTGAATGCTGTGCCTGCTTTGGCTGCAGACTGGAGCCTGACAGTCTGACAGTTTAACTGAGACGCTCTGCTGCCGGGCTGACTGCTAACAATGAGAGAAATACTTGTTCCTCATTTCTAGCCCTTCATCTGTCTGTTGGTGACACACCAGGCAGGCCAGTAACGGCTGACTCTCACCATCTAAGACCTCCTGAGTTAGAAAATTACATTACATTTATAGTACACTTGCAGATAAAGTGTTCTCTGCAACATAATTACCTACGTTTTTTCTCTGTGAAATGGTATGAAAACAATGCTGTAATTTATTCCCTGCTAACTACATTAATATGTGGCTCCATGGGGGGCAGACCTAATCAGCAGAATTAAATGATCAAAAGAAAACTGCACGGCAACAAAGCAGCAATTAAAACATTTATCTGGAGTCTGCGAAGGTTTAACCCTCATCAAATTAGTACGCATGCTGAGTGCTGAGACAAGCAACAAAAACATGCATGCAAACACAATAGTAATGAGAAGGAAGATTCAAAATGACTCACAATGAAATATGTCAGTCTTATGCAGATTTGGGAGGATTGCTGCAGGTTACATCACTTCTACTAATGGACCCAGGGGGAGATGTGTGGAGTATGTGATGAGCATTTCATTAATGGATCATATTTGCATTTCAAAATAGGGACAAGAAATTGAATGGCATACTTTTCTTTGCAGACATTCTCATTGAAAGGACATTAAGTCACTTTGTTAAAAAAAAAAAAAACTCCACAAATTATTATGCTCTAATTTCTTTCTCTTTTGCCTCAAGCACTTAGGGTTGGCTTTCCCTGTGGGTGGAAGGAACTGAAATTTCAAAAAGATTTTTTGAACAATCAAGCAAAGCATCGCCTTCTTTTCTGAAAGACAAAAAAAAGTTTGTGCATGACTTAAGAGCTACATAAAATGTGTACGACAGTGTGGGTAAATTGCAACAACTCCTCCAAATTAAACAACAAAATATGTTGTAATTGACATATTGACATTGACATTGCAGAATTAAGCTACGCCCTTATCGGGTGGATGACATAATTTATCTGTGTTTTCCAAAACCATTAGAAATCACTGTTGAAATATAAATCCATTTTATGACCTGACACCACTGGTTTTGTTAGGTTGGTTAGGGTTGGGGAAAGAGCATGGTTTGGGTTAAATTACCTACTTTGTTAAGTTTAGGGGACCTTTGTCGTCATGGTTACAATAGTAACTTCTTAGTTAGGTTAGGGAACCACTGCAGTCATGGTTAAAAGAAACCAATGTTTTTAGTTTTTATTTAACTCTATTTTCTTAATTTTTGTATAGCATTTAAATCTATTTTATTAAATTGTCCTCGTTTTTATTTTCTTGCATGCATTGGTCTCAAATTCTTAAATTGTTTTTTGTTGTTGTTTTTACGTTCTACACTTGTTTCTGTCTTATTATCTTATCATCTGTGAAGCACTTTGAACTGCACTAACCTGTATAAAAGGTGCTATACAAATAAAGTTTGACTGATTGATTGATTGAATGTTGACTACATTTTAATAGACACTGTTTCACATTGGGATGCTGTATCTACATGGTGATTTGTGAGCAAGGACAGAGTTGCCTTGGCCCTCATTGATAAATGCTTGTTGTAAAAAGGAGAATTCAAGGTTTATTTTACAACCTGGGGTCTTCTTTTTGTAGTCTTGGCCATCATTCTGGTTATAATAACATAATTGGACTTAAACTGGACTTGTTTAAAACTGATTGCTTCCATGGTTGCCCCGGGTAAAATGTTATCAAAAGAAAATGGGTGCGTTTTAACTTGATGGTGTCGGGTTTGGGGTGAGCAGAAGTCCAGTGTCATTACATAAGGCTCTTTTCATAAAGAGAAGGAAGTCAGAATAGAATCAGTACATGAATAAGAGTCCTGAGGCTTATAATTATTATTTATTTCAAGAGGCACTTCATGACCTGCTCCCACTGCACCACTACACTCCTTAAGCCAACAAATATGAAGGCTGCCATTTAATCGGAAAGGGGGAAGGTCAAAGCAGAAGGTTAGGTAATTATTAACTGTATTTATAACTAATCTGATGTTAATTTGCTGTTTAATTGGTTGAGACGGGAGTAGCAATGAGGAAGGATGCTGAGACTTGTGATACTGTATGAAAAAGCTGATCCCTTTAATTAGCACGAGGCTTGCAGTATACATGTCTAGTTTATGACCACTTGGGTCTTATTTTGGCAGTTTAATTTCTATTATTTATAAGCATTTCCTTCCTCATAAAACATTTGCAAAGCCGATTTTCTTAAACATTTTGAAAGCTGCATTTTTTACATACATGTGTAGTACCATGTGGTTTTCGTCTTCACTGCCTTTGCTGGCTCATTGCTGCACTTCATGGCGAGTTACTGCCACCTGTAGGTCAGTGGAATAACGTGAAACCATGCATCATGTCTACATGTGGGTCCTCCCATGCATGCACAAACACTTCACTACTAGTGATCAGAATCTCTACAGGGCACCTTTAACTTGGTGAGGAATGATGGCCAAAACTATGAAAATAAGACCGGTGTTGTAATAAACTGGAATTATACTTTAATCTTAAAGTCCAGCTAAAATTAAATTGCTTTTTTGTCTGCTACAGCATACATTTCTGTTCTGTAAATCACTTGTCCTGTGTTCTGTTTTGATAAAAATCAGAAACCAAAAGTGAGAATTTTATATTTTTGTGTTTCATGATGGTGCTTCATATTTTTACATTCATTTGTCAGAATACTGCAGAATCACCACAGAACTTTGAACAACAACCCACATTAGCTTTCCTGCTAAAGTCTCCTTCATATTTAACTTACAAACAGGAACACGTCTTGTTCTGCCCCTTAGCTTGTTGAACGAGCGACCAAACAAACATTTACCGGGGAAAACTGCACCGCTAACATCAGTTTGCAGGTTAGTCAGCCAATTAGGTGCTCAGCTGCAGCACATTAAACAGCATGTAAACGTACCTGCAAATGTCACTTAGGTCTGGTTACATGCTGGAGTGGTCTTTACTCTGCAATACCACTAATAACAGGCTGTCTGCACGTGACAAGTTTGTTTACTTTGTCTCTCGTGCACTCCGGGAGCCTGCAAGCTGCTGTCAATCAAACACAGACACCGACACGCCCCTCCAGCTGATGAGAAGAAAAAACCTTTTTTCCCTTTTAAAAATATATAAAGTTATTAACAATACATTAAAAAAAACATATTGACAGTATTTTTGCTGCAAAAAGGAATGACTGTCATTTCAGTGCTTGACTTCAAGGTCATCTTTAGAAGAGTGGGAAAAATGAGAAAAAAAATCAATTTTCATTTGTTTGATGTAACATTTGAGGTATTTATACTGTGGTTAAGAGACATTGTTAATAGAATTTGTACATTAGAGTGTTTTATGTTTAGACACTATATATATTCTGTGCAAGTTAGACAGTTTTCAGAAGTCATATTTGCCCATTAAACGCTGATAAATAAACTCCATTTTAAAGCCATTGACCTTCTTTACAATAAGGCGCCATGCTTGAAGTCTCAGTAGCAGATAATCTGTAAGAAAGAAAAACAGAAAAAAAAATGTGACTGCTGTTTTCAGCATGAGTAAAAAGTTTGACAAACTGTAGGTCAAAGTCTATACATGAATATTAGAAAATACTCTGTACTACTTTGGTTTGTTATTGGTTTACTCTAACAATTAAAGCTGAGAAAAAGCTGATCAATATGTGGATGCCAAGCTCATTATTGTAATATTAGACACACTGTTTCCATCACAGGCCATACATTGAAAACACCTAAAAAAAATTACAATTGTGCTGATACATTTCATACAAAGTTCTGCTCACAGATTGTGATAATTGTCATGAATAAAGTGACAATGTCTTCAAATAAAGCACTTAACCTATTTCACAACAGCAGGGTTTTCTTCAAAGAAAAGGTAATTGCGTTGAAAAAAACATGTTACAGTAATGTCACCCCGCTGGCAAGAAAAGTAATATTGTGATATAGAAGAACAGGACTTTATTGCTGAAACCTGAGTTTCTGTGCAGCACAGAGCTGCAGCTGTGTGAAGGTGAGATGAGGGGAGTCAGGCCAATGAATCTGACATCACACTCACACACACACACACTCTCAAGACAAAAAAGAAAAGCCACTGATGGGTGAAATGAGAGAAGGAGTTGGGAGTGTCACTGCATGGCTTAAAGACGAAGGGCAGCTACAATGAATGTCCACACAGCACACTGAACCAAACCCCTCCACTTCTTCTCTTATTTTGTATACTCCTCATTTTTTCTTCTACCAGCGTCTGCTCTTAGCTCTTAGTGCTTCTGAACTAGTACCCACTTTTTTGCAGAGGTGGAAAGTAACTAAGTGCATGTACTCATGTACTTAAGTACAGTTTTGAGGTACTTGTACTTTACTTGAGTGTTTCAATTCTATGCTACTTCTACTTCTACTCCATAGGAAAATATTGTAGTATTTACTCCACTACTACTACTTAATCTGACAGCTACTGTTACTAGTTACTTTGCAAACAAAACATAAGGATTGTTTATAAAACTATATATTAAGTAGATAAAATGTGGTCCACCTCCACCAGCTACAACATTAAAATGCTACTTACATGTTAATGCATCAGAGATAATACTCCAACAATATGAAATAATATAACAATGGTAACTGGACTGCACTTATATGCACTTTACAGATTGGTCTTATTCACACACCAATGGCGACAGAGTTGTCATGCAAGGTGCTGACCTCCTTCAGGAGCAACTTAGGGTTCGGCGTCTTGCCCAAGGTCACTTCGACGTGGACAGGAGGAGCCAGGGATCAAACCGCCAACCCTAAGATTAATGGACGACCTGCTCTACCTCCTGAGCCACAGCCGCCCAATGTAATGGAGTATTTTTCAATTGTGGTATTGGTACTTTTACTTAACTAAATCATATGAATACTTCTTCCACCACTGATTTTTCTTGAGTCTTAAAGCCCAGGAAACATTATTTCTTCATCCTTGCTGTTTGGAAAAGAAAAAAAAAAAGGTGGTGAAGTTTTTATAAACTGGATGTCAACTGTCACTGAATTTTTGTGTTACATAAATCACCGACAGGCTGTCACAAAGAGGTGATGAATTCACAGTATATAAACATGCCACTCATCATTAATACACAGTGTGTTTTTGCTAATAGCTGATGCCCACAGTTTCTACTTTCCTCCTGCTTCGGAGAGTGACAGTGAACAGTGACCTCAGCAGAATGTGGCTGATTCTTGGACCGATAACAAGTCATCTGATATAATGACAGGGCCATTTGATGAATGGGTCTGTTTTTAGGGAGGCTGACATCCACTGGGGAGCCGGCCTTGGGCAAACACAAAATCCCACAGGTCACAAAGGCAGATGGATGGACTGCAGTTCTCTGTCACTTTTATCGCTTAACTACTTGTCCCTGGATTAATAAATCTAGATTCATGACTGGCAGCTCCAGGCTCACGCCACCAGCCGCTGCCACCTTTATGTAACCTTGACTTAATCAGAACCTCTTCATGACTCCACTTTTACTAAACACATTCTCATAAATGACACTAAAGAAGAAAAGTAAAGGCGATTTATCCTCCACGGCTTTGCTCTCTTTCTTCATGGTGGTTCCTTAAGACTCCACCGTCTCATGAAGCATTACAGACAGCAGGGTTTCGCAGAGAAAATGTCTCACACATTCACACCAAATTGATTTTATTCAGAGGTTTATGTTCTCTCATTGCAAACCACCAGCTCATTGAAAAGTAATAAATTCTGATGAGACGGCTGTTCGCATATGAAGCAGGGAGCCAGGCCCAAATTTAAATCAACTCCTATCCCAGCATTTGGTTTTTTTTTTTTTTATATCAACTTATTCTCTGCCTGGCTGTGGACTGGAGGAGATGAATTTCCAGCAGTCTGAAAAAATAACAGCACCTTAATGCCACCCCCACTTCAGCTAAGTTAAATAATCAAACACATCTAACCAACCTGCAGTCTCAGCTATCTGAGAGAGAGAGAGAGAGAGAGAGAGAGAGAGAGAGAGAGAGAGAGAGAGAGAGAGAGAGAGAGAAAGAGAGAGAGAGAGAGAGAGAGAGAGAGAGAGAGAGAAAGAGAGCTCCTGAAGTTACCCTCCTGCTTCCACCGGTGCAATAATCAAAATGAAGACAAAATTGTGTTTTTCTGTAATGCTTTAGAAAAAAATGCTAAAGAAATGTGTTTACCTGTACACTGCTTGTGGTAAAGCGGTAGCGATGGTATTCGCAAAATGAAACAAAACAGAGGAGGCAAGTTTCCAGTTGAAGATGAAGTTAAATTTGAAGGGAGGAAGAAGGTACTGATTGATGGTGATGGTGATGGTACAGATGATGGTATGATGATAATGATGTGAAGGATAGTGATAATAAATGGTGATGATGTGTTGAGATTCCTCACCAGAAAAATGAGAGCACTGGTCATTTGGTTCAAATGCTTGAAACGACATGTGTTTTCCTGACAAGTGAGCTCTTGCAGTCATGCAGATAATTATTTTTCTTCCTCACTAGAAAAGGCAGCAGTAGTATGACATTGTTATACTGCCACAAAACCATTTAGAAAGAGGTTAGACTGACTGAATGGCTGGGCATACAAAGCATATGATTTCAACACTGGAGTCTGAGCCATCTCTGACCAACAGTCACCATGGGTTTCTTTTAACCATGAAGGGAATTCTTCCCTATCCTTAACCAGGTTTAGTTGCCTAAACTTAATGTAAAGCTTAAACTGGAACAACTGTGTGGTTTTGTACTTATAAACTTGGTTTTAGGGTTTAGAATTAGGTTTAGGTGAAGTTAGGGTAAGGGCCAGCTGGGGTTAGGCATGTAATTGTGATGGTGCTTGTCAGATGGTTAAACAGCATCTAAAACCTTCTCCATACCTTTGAAGCTCTTTTAATTCTTCACACTATTACTTATGAAACTTTTCGTATGTACATTGTTTGAAAGTGTGCGTCATTATCCCCATTTGAGCGATTCATGGCGTCTTCTATGACAGGAGGCTTTCTACATGTTCAAAACCGTTCAACACCTTTGCCATGATTTGTCGTACGAACTATTTCAATTTTGAGAATACCCCGGCCTTCTGGGTCCACACATTTGGGTTAGGGTTAGGATTACCCCATAGCCTGGGAACCGGACGAATCTGCGAGCTCATGTTTTATTTGCTCTGGCAGATGCATCCGGTCCCCCTCCCATTCAGACAGATTTCCAGCCGACCTGGCCCGAGTTGGGCCAATCACAACCATTTATCTAATATGGGGCGGGTTTGATACGATGACTGTACAGAGGAGCACCGTTGAGGCATTTTGGTAAACAACCAAGATGGCTGTCGCTGATGTGTAACATTCTGAATCCGCTATTGCGTGAGTACTAAACTAACTGGACAGCACATTTTCTCTAAAAGAATAACAAACAACTGCACTTTTGTTGATAAGAAAGATGTGTTTGCCATACTTCCGACAGGATTCACTCTACATCACACGTTGTTCTGATTGGTTGTAGGTGAATGCAATTGCATCCAGAGGCATTTTGCTCTGCGCCTGTTGATAATGCCCCTTGGAAATTGAAAGTGAACAGAGAGGTTTCAGACTAATTTGCATTTGCGAATTGGTCTGGCGATGTCAGGCTAATTACCCCATACTCTTAAGTACAAATGTGTGTGTATGTACGTGTGTGTTTAAATTTAAATTTAAGGCTTAAGTTTAGTTAGAGGAGTAAGGATTGGGGTTGAGCTAAGGTTAGGGTTATATCAGTGAGGATCTTCACGAGTATAAGGGCCAGGATATGCTGGAAGAAAAGTAGTTTGTACAACATGTTGTCTGACCCCTCCGGAAATCAAAAGTGTTTATAGCTGTTCCCAACAGCCACACTCGAAGGCAAGGTGAAAAGTCGGCCGCCATAGAGAGGAGGGAGACGGAATAAATGTTTAAAGATGGGGATAATGGTGCACATTTTCAGACAATCTCTCCTGGAAAGCATTCATAGTGCTTGAAAGTGATAAAAATAGTTGTAACGA
The DNA here is from genome assembly GCA_008360985.2 of Macquaria ambigua. Lineage (NCBI taxonomy): Eukaryota > Metazoa > Chordata > Actinopteri > Centrarchiformes > Percichthyidae > Macquaria > Macquaria ambigua. The sequence continues at coordinate 384,064 of VMKM01000272.1, read as the reverse complement.
ATGAAAAAAAGAGAACTTGAGGGAGAAGTTCAAACCCTGCTTACTCTCTCACCTCCACACACCTGGACAATCGCTTAGTTACAGAAGTTGTTGGACAACGTCTGGCTCCAAAGCTGCTCAGCTGTTTCACTTCATGATGAACCATACTGGCAGCTTAAGTATAAACGTGTGTACGCGAGTGAGTGTGTGTGTGTGTGTGTGTGTGTGTGTGTGTGTGTGTGTGTGTGAGAGAGAGAGAGAGAGAGAGATGTCAGTCTATTAACAGAGAAAGACAGAGAGAGCATCACTGAAGATGATGAATGTGACAACGACAGAAACCTCCTGTCCTCCATGTACAGAACAGGATGGATGATATGATAGTTCTTTACTGAGCTGAAACCTTTTCATTGCTCAGGAGGCATTATCTGGACAGAAGACAGGTCATTAAGTGGATGATAAAGGCTCTGACTGATATACAGTATGCTTGAGCTCCATGCACCGAGAAAATTGTGTCTGAGCCAACACAATGTGCCACTTTCATCTGGATGTGGGTTAATTTCACTCCATAGTATCAATACCTCTTTTTATTTTACAGCTGTTATCTTCCCAAACAATCAATACAGTTGAGAAACCACAATGCCTATTAATGCATCCATCTCTCTTCTCGCTCCTCCACACCCAGCACCATCATCCATCCATCCATCCTTCCTTCCTTCCATTCAGCCAGCTGATTACCAATGCGTGTGAAAACCTTCTGATCCATCAGGCTTGTTAGTGATTTCTTTGTCGATGTGCCTATGGGGGTTGGCACGTACAAGGCTACACTTATTTACAGCATCAGTCCAAGGGAGTACAGTATAATTACAGTGGGGAGGAAGGGTCAGATTTTACTGAGCCACTACTTCAACAGTGCAGCTACGGGAACTATTCATTAAAACCTCCTGGGAGGAAAACAACACCTCATGTTCACTCAGGGATTTAACAGCGGCGGGGAATAGACGATCTATCTATGTATCTATTTCTCACACTTGTTGCAGGGTAAATTCTCTCATTCCTTAAAATCTGTTTTCTCACACAGCTATTCAAAAAAGCAACTTTTTTCAGGGACTTCCCTTCCGAAATCATGCCTTTACCAAAGAACCCACTTTTTAGGGATGTTTTCTGAAACCTGAAGCGGCAGCAGCAGCATCCTCCTCCTGTGCAGCTCTCTCCCATCTCCACGGACAGACCACAGTCTCGCCCCTCCTCTCTCTTTCTCTCATGAGAAAACATCAAATGCTGGAGAAGCTAAAAAAAGAACGGAACTTGTGGGATTCGCTGTCTCTTAAAACTTGACAGCCGCAAATCCCCTGGGGATGTGCGCTCCCCTTTCAACAACAAGCCCCTGCGGTGGTCGGATCAGACCCAGCCAACTGTTTAATTCACTCAAATTCACAGAATAAACTGCATGAGCTGCAGTACTTCTTCCCAAACTGGAGAAACAGGTCGACAGCTGCTCTTAACTTCCCTCTTTAATGCATTTATTCAGAAAAAAAAGTGAGAGATCTTACAAAATGAACGATGGCAAAAATTAAGGCAGATTTCATGACTTTTTTTAGGAATAGGCTAGAGCTGGAAACAGTTAGTCAATTAATCAAAAGTTGAACTGTTTTGATAATCGTTGAAGTCATTTCTCATGCAAAATTACCAAAATTGCAGCTTCTCTAATGAGATGATTTGCTGCTTTTCTCTGTTTTATATCACTGGAAACTGAATATTTTGGGGTTTTGGACTGCTGGTCAGACATAACAGGACATTTTAAGGCATCATCTTGGACTTTGGGAAATTTGTAATTAGCACTTTTGACAATTTTGTCTGACATTTTATAGATTACATTAATCAATTAATTGAGAAAATAATCAACAGATTAATCAACAATCAAAATAATCCCCAATTGCAGGTATTTGATTTTTGGATTCTGTTGATTAATCAATAGAGATATTTAAACATATTTCAGCTATTTGGATTTATTGTAGCTTTATGAAAAGTAGCCCTTATCATGTTTGACCAGATTACATTCTGCCATTAGGTATTATATCAATATATCTTAATGAGCTGATTTATCTTAGACAGTTAAAAGTCTCATCAACAGCCACATGTGTCATCGACCAGCCAAATACAGTATGATTACTCCATTGTTAGCCCATAACCATGCAGCCAGGTGATGTCTTAGTGCAATAATAAACCATGAGGGTCCCTTACAACAAAACAACGCACTCAACAGCACGCTCTCCTTCCCAGGAAGCGCACAGAGCCGCTCACCTTCTCCACCTGTCCCACAGGAGCCGAGCAGTAGCGAGGCGAGCAGCGCAGTAATCCCAGCGAGTCTTTTACTCCCCAAAGGCATGTTGAAGCGACGGGATGCTGCAGAGTATAATCCCGCCTGTCGGAGGGGAGACAGTCCGTCCTTCCTCCTCCTCCTCTTCTCCTCTCCTCTCCTGTTTGCTTCTCTCCTCTGCTCTCCTCCAGCTCCGCTCCGGCGCGCTGCGCTGCAGTAGCCCTGCTGCCACAGTGTGGAGGGGCCGTCCGGTGCCCAGTGGGGAGGAGGATGCTCTCACACCGCCTGCCCTCCGTCAAGTGATGGAGGGAAGAGAGGAGGGAGGGCTTTTACGAGACTGTTGCGGGTCCGAGTCCAGCGCACCGCCTCCCTCACTGAGATCCTGAAAAGGCTCAGAGTTCCTGGAGGGGGTCCCAGGACTGGTTTCACTACAGCGCAGCAGGGAGAGCATGTGGCTGACTGCTGTTTTTGATGTTTAACTCTTAATGCAGCTGTGAGCTATATAGTGCTCAATCAGCTGAAAGCAATACAATTCTCACATTTCTTTGCATGGGACCAAGGATGCAGAGGATACATTTATGGACAGATTATTATGAGACAATGGGTCCCTGGGCACCCAGACTGAAAAAGTCTGCAGCCTGTGCAGCAAACTACGCAGTCATTTTGTGTCTCTTTGTGGTCCTTTTGTGTCTTTTTGTAGTCGTTTTGAGACTCTCTGTGGTGGTTTTGGGTGTTTCTGTAGTTGTTTTGCTCTCTTTGTGGTTGTTTTATGTCTCTTTGTAATCGTTTTGTGTCTCTTTGTGGTCGTTTTGCATCTCTTTCAGAGACATTTTGCCGATAAAGCCTAAGGGCCCCCTGACCTCTTGGGCCCCTGGGCCTGTGCCCGGTAGGCCCATTTAGTAATCCAACCATGGATAAACTCAACACACTAAGTTTTTATCCAGCTTTTCAAACTAACATGATTCTGAGACATCCAACGAAACTGTTCTAAGATATGTACGCGAGCAGAGGATCAGAGGACAGTTCTTAATTCTTACTTATGTTGAACTCAGGTTGAAGGTGACTACAGACTCCCCCTTTACCCCTTCAGCAGATGAATGTGAAAACAGCCTTCTAGTGTCAAACTCTGCACAGTGAAGGTCAAACATCAAAGTGAAGTGACAATAGGCAATACACTTGAGTGGAGGGGGACTTTAAATGCATCATTCGTTGAGAAGCATTTTATCAAATTAGGACACTACAAAGTGGTGCTATAAGTTCCTAAGTACCTTCTCTTTCATACCTTATTTTAGCAGGATACTGTATGTCTGTATATACACTTTAATGCTTCATTTTCACAGAAAAAAGGGGCACTTGAGCAGCCCAGGTGCCCCTCTGGAGCTCATCATCAGTCAGTATTTTTGTCAGTGTTTAATCACTTTTCCTTGATATTTGTTTGGGTAACTGTGGGCAATTTCTTTGCATGCAAATATATACTATATATTTGTAAGTTTACTATATTAAATTTGATTTAATTCTAAATGAATGGAAAGATAACAAAATTCAGCTATATATAAATATTCACCTCAGGATCTGCTTAATGCACTCAATGCGCAGTTATATGGTGCAAACCTAAAAGGTGCACAGTGGCCTCTGGTACTCTGCAGCAAATAAAAGCCCGACATTTTTCTGCCTTTATAGAAAATTCAGAGTGAAGGCTGGATTTGACCCAGAGACCTCACAACTGCAATGCACCTCAGCCAAATAGAGACACTTTTTGACAACCGAAGAAACTGTCACCTGTGACCGCCTCTCAAGCTCAGTCCACACCGCAAAGTCTGAATATTTAGTAAGACCCCAGATTAATGAATATTTTAGTCTGACTCATCAGTCATTTTGATGTCAAGTTAGGATGTTTGGCTAAACACTTTTATAATTATGTACTTTTTTGACATATATTCAGTGAGCACTTGAATTTTAAAATAATGTCCATCAATCAATCAAATCTAGATTTATCTCCCAGGGTCACACACAGGCCAGCACAAAGACATTGTAAACTTTAGATGAACACCCACAAATGTCAGTCATCCGCAAACACAAAGCCAAATATACCACTGACCTTCACACCGGAAGAAACAGCAGTGGGGCTTCTGTTGTTCCCTGTGAAGGTCATCTGTGGGAGCGGCAGCAGTTTAGCCTTGCTAGTGTTCACCCACACAACCTTTGATCCTTGCTCTCAACTGCATGCTGTTTCTTATCAAGGTCATGCGTTGCAGGTTACGAGCACAGTCTCTCTTTGATGAGGCTCTTTTTAGAGGAGGGCACAATACAAAACAAATTGATTTTCCATCTCAAGGGCAAAATCTTTAATCAGATATTGTGGGGGGACTAATGGCTAATGGTCATTGTTGCTGATCTGGGAAATGAGGCTGTGCCTGTACTAGCTGCTATTTGTATATTTCTCTGTATTTTCAGTATAAACTCTTTAAACAGCCACTACATGTTGGATGTTCAAAGACCGTGCACATTTGCTCTGGTGCACCGAGTTGCCACCCGCTATGTGACAGTTCAGATATGATGTGTGTACCAGCAAAATTATTTTGAAGCTGTAATTTTAAGGTAAAATAGTTGCATAATGATGCTTTAATTTCTATTCCTGCCCTCTCAATTCTGAATATTGTTTAAGCTATGTCAAGTACTACAGTACTGTCATGCCTTGTATCTGACTACATGTATTTAATACTTATTAGTGCACTAGTGAAATGAGAACCTATCAAAACGTTGATTGTTTTTTGCCCCATCACCTCTCTTCTAGCCCTGGTTTTTATACAGGAGGCTCCTCCTACAGAGACAAACCAATGTTAGGGTTAATCAATTAAGAAATACAAACAACATTTCCATACAAGACAATGTCTAAACATTATTCTAATTGTACTAACTTGGACATTTTGACATTATGAGTTGTTTAGGTTTAGGGTGAAAACCCCCCTCTGTATTCTAGGTGAAGTTGAAATATATACCCAATAATTGAATTTCAGTTGTGTGACAAATGTGTAGTTATCTCATTAACATGTAAATGCTCTCTTTATGCATATTGAAATAACCAAGAAGTGTTTCTATTGTTAGATTACCATGCTGTATCAACATGTGCTCTATTGTTCACTATGTGAACATAACTTAGCCACAGAGGCCTGGGCTACAGAGTGCAATGGAAGACTTGTGTAACGTAGCTTAACTACAGAACTAGAACTACAAATCTATTGTGCTGGCAGGATGGAATAAGTAACAGACCTGCAGAAACTGGTGTGTGATATGTTTGACCAGAGTGCAACCTACTCTTATAGGGCACTGGTTAGCACCATGACACTGGTTTTGTGCAAAAATGCATTCTGATGTTCAGCCGTAGCTAATTTGAGGTTTTAGCAGTTTGAGTTAACCAAATCTAGTGGGTGTCTTGGAGGGTTTTAGGCGGTGTACTGGCATCATGCTACTTCCACCTTTGCTTCAGTCATTATTCACACGACCACAAGAGGTCGCTTGTCAGGAAAACCTACACCTAGGTTATTTTACTGTAAGCATTTGAACAATTGACTCATGTCATTTTCTGGTGGGGACAGCCTCGCTATGGCACGGTGTATTACCGGTAAACACAAGAGAACTGGACTTACAGTGAGCGATGGGTACCATTCTGAATGATCAAACACCACCTTTAAAATGGTGTTATGTGGGGGAGTTTACATTTTGAAGCATTAGGGAATCCATCACAGTCTCATCTCCCCTAAAAATAAGCATAGTGTGGAGAAAGTAAAGAGATTTACATATGATTTGCATATGATTGATCATACAGGTGCAAAGAGGCTTATTTTGGCATAAATCCACTCTGCGTGGCTCAGTTTTCCTGCTCTACAGTACCCCACAAATGAACACTAACAAGACCTTAGCGGTGAGCCAGAATGAGCAGCACAGCGCCTGGTTCATTTCCCCGCTGATGCAGTGTAGTGCCAACTCTGATGAAGCTGCTGCATGATCATATTCAACAAAGCATGCAGGGTAAGGAATGATAGCTGGCAGCAGAAATGAGAGGAGGCACATGTTCATATGCAGTAAAGGAGGGACGGTGAAGAATATTAGGTGCATATCCATCCACCTCTTCTTTTTATTCGATTCAATTTGTGCATAAATATATAATAAACAGCTGGAGGGAAACGCTGAAAATTCAAAAAAAAAAACTTGAGATATCGCAAAAAGTTTTTACGCTTGGCTGAGGGGGAAAAGTTGGTGTACTGATAAAAGCAAAATGCGACTCAGCGAATAAATCATAACATACATGAAGCATATCACTTACACGTCCAAGGAAGCTTCCGGTTCACTGGGGAGACGAAAAATTGTGTCAGAAAAAACCATTAGATCTGTGTGGATTGATGAGACTGTAACCTTCCTCAAATTAATACACGAAACATAAACATAAATGTTATATTTCCATCACATTTTCCACATTGTTTTGACTGGCACTCATTTAATTATGTCATCTCATTGCGCCCTCTTCTTCTGCAATGGTTCAATGGCACCCAACTGGAGAATTAGCGCCACCAACTGTTTATCTCGATTCAGTAGTGGATGGAAACGCGCATTAATTCTCATTTTCTTTTGCCGATATTCTGTAAATTCGGTTAAATTTTGCACAATATTTGGTTTAAACATGGCTAATGACTCTGAAGTGATACATAATAAGAAGCACTGCGGTAAGAGACAGCTGGTAATATCAACCCAGAGGGAGGACTGAGTGCGGGAGTGACGGGGGTATACACACATAAAAACACACACAGCAACTGTTACCTCAGTGCTCCACCAATTGACAGCATAGAAATCAGTGTTGCTATATTTCTTTACTTATCTTCTTTTTTACAGACGATCATAATTATTATTTTTGGCATTTTGCCTTTAGTCGATCGGTCGCAGTAAAGATGCAGACAGGAAATGGTGAGGGAGAGAGAGAGAGAGAGAGGGGCATGACAAGCAAACGAGGTCCCCAGCCAGAATCAAACTGGGGATCTTCACAGAACCATAGAACAGTCCTGCCTTTTTTACGACATCACTGCAGGAGGGTGAGAAGATTTTCAGCTGCTGTTAAGGCTTTTACACCCCGGGGACGTAATGAATAAACGACAAGAAAATGCGAAATACTCACCTGCGAATATTTACTCATCCAAAAGTAAACTACATCATCTACTCACTATCCTGCATCCGGCGGTGCTGCTCCACACATTGTCCTTGAGTTCACTGTCTTTATAATTTATGTGTCCTTCATCATATAATACAGGATGATGAGAAACACAAACAATCAACAGGTCCAGAGTTGTGATGTGACGTCTGTTCTGCACAACGTGCTTGGTTGATGCCTTTTTTCGCCGTGCGAAAGCTCAGAAAAATCGACCTTGTTCCGAAAAAAAAAATTAGGTCGCTTTTTTCATCGTGTAATATTCGTTTTCTGTGTGAAAGTACTCATGACAAAAACAACAGTTCAAAAAAATATATTGACATGCGAATTAATCGCTGGAAAAAAATGCCTCTGGTGTTTAAAGGCCTTAAAGCTGCTCTTTCATATATTTAGCCTCTTATTTGAGGTCTTATCAACTCCTATTCAAAACATTTATTGCATGATTATACACCATCTTACAGTAAGAGGCTTGATTATTGTAGAAGATGCTTGGGACTAAATAGTTGGATATCTTATCTTGGATAACAGTCTGATGACTCTAAAGATATGTATTTAGGCTTTTTATACAGAGAAAAACCTACAGAGATTCAAAGCTAAGTTGTCATTAATGTTCTTTCCCTCTCTCTGTCTATCTGTCTTCATCCCTCTGCTACCAGCTTTGGTCCCTCAAGGGCTTTTCTCTTCCTCTCCCCAAGACACTTGTGAGGTAGAGAAAACACTTCTGAAACTCCCTCTCTTAACAGGACATTGTGTCGTAGATGGGGACATAATGCCACCATCACCATCATCTCCTCCCATAAAAAGCAAAATTGAAAATTGGATTGATGCTATTTGTCGGCTTGATTATGTGTTGCCATATCTGGAAGATCTGATGAAATTGCCTTACAATCACAGAATGTGAAACCATTCTGCAGTGGAGGTGTGAGAAAAGTAATTTCTCGCACATTGTGAAAATGCGTCGTCTCATCTCAGCCGGCTGACTTGTTTGCTCTCAGAGACGTCTTTTAAATATTACCATGAAAATATCTCCCATACTACTTTGGATACCAACATGTTTTATTATAGTTAAACTTGTTACTTCTAAGAGTTATAATAATGAATATGCTTAGCGTGAATTCCGTTTCAAATGCACTTTTTATTAAAATGGAAAGTCAAAAGGAAACAAAAAAGACAAGAGTTGAAAGGAATAAAAACCAGTGCAATTACACTAAAAGTTAAGCAGTGAAAAAATGTAGTCCAGTTTAAAACCACCCACTGTCGGTACGCTCTGGTGGCTTCCTCCCCTGCAGGCCGAATGCAGAGCTGGAGGAGGAAGCAGGCTACAGCTTTGATCTGAAGGTGCAGACAGGTGTCAGTTTCCTATGTACACAGCCAGCAAACACAGAGCAACATTAATTTGGAGTTTTTGTCCACCTGGCGAATGTAAGTCCAATATTCACTCTCTTTTGCTCTTTTTTGTGTCTCCACCAACTCCTGAGGGAAATATCTGGCTCTTTACCTACTCAATTCTTTACTATGTTCAGTGGCTGACTTTGTCTGTTTGCCGTTTGGTGCTGGAAAGGTAGCACAAAAAAGCTGTCTGCTGCAGCCAAAAACAACACTAGAGACAGCAGTGAGAGAGAACCAAAACAGTAAAGTCGCTGGACATAAAACCAAAACAGTGAGCTGAAAGATGCTACAATGCTCCATACAACTGCAGAGATGGGTGATAATTATTTGTGGGATCTACACTCCCAGTGACCCCTTTCACATTATATATATATCCATTTGATCCATTGATGATATAAAATCAGTGCAGCTTTAATTTGTAACTATTTATTCCTGACCATTCATCGTGTTTAACCTCTTGTAGAAACATGTTTATCCCCCAACTTAATACACTTTTATATCTTGGGTTTCTGGACAACGTTTAAATATAGTCTTCCTCTCCAAATCTATTTAGGTGACATAATTAAGTTGCTGTGTCAGATAGCATCTACTGTTGGTATTCGTTCCTTTTTATACCTGCTGTTAGCCCTAGTTAGCATATAGTGCAAATGAGTCTCAGTGGAGTCGGTGAAAATAATTGCCTCATTTATCCAGACATCCGCTTCACTTTGATATTGAAATCTTTTTGCACATTAATATGTAAACAGATGCATGCTCACATACTAATGCAGTCACAGTCACACACAAACACAAACAGACACAGAATCCCTCCATCAACACAATACTTCTTTCTCTCTTTTGCTTGTCAGGCATTAATCCAGTCAAAGCTAGCATTAGACTTCAGACCAGTGAGTCCAGTAATGGTATTTGCACCCCAGGAAGTACTTTACAGTTGTCAGGGGGTACGTGGAAAGATTGTAGAGTAGCTCAACTAATTTTTAAAATTTGAAACAATATATCAACTTACTGTGTTCAGTCAGATAAACCTGAACACTACATGTTGTGATTAAGACTGCATTAAAACTAATTAGCAAGCAAGCAAAGAAGTCCAAACAGTTAGCTAAAACAAATGGTTAAATTAGATAGCTTAAATTAATGCATAGGCCAAAGCATTGTAATGGATAAACCTTTAAAACAGTTGGCTAAAACTAATGGATAGACAGCTGAATAGTAGGCTAAAAGTATTGGATAAATGGTTGAAATAGTTAGCTAAAAGTAATTGATAAATGGTTAAAATAGTTAGCTAAAAGTAATGTATAATAGCTAGCTAAAAGTAATGGCTAAATGGTTTAATTAACAAGCTAAAAGATAAATGGTTGAAATAAGCTACAAGTTATGGATAAATGGTTGAAAGAGATAGCTAAAGGTAATGGATAAATTGTTAAAATAGTTTGCTAAAAGTAATGTATAATAGCTAGCTAAAAGTAATTGATAAATGGTTAAAATAACAAGCTAAAAGATATGGATAACATTGAGCTTCTGTCACTCCAAGTGGCAGTAGTATTTGATTTCAAACTTGACCAAACCAACTTAAATATTGTCAGCTCAATTGTATGAAAACAATATTGTTAGAATATCGACTTTTATATACCATCAATTGAAATCCATGAAGACGTGCATGAAGAGTTAATCTGTATCTGTCAGGGCTGTGGAGGGGCATCAGACAAAAAAGGTTAGGAGCCACTGCTATACATCATGAAGGTTAAAAAGAGGAAGAGATGAGTAGGGGTCGGGTTTGGATTTGGTGATGGTTGACACGTTCATGCACGTTTGGGTCTGAGAAACCAGATACACCGGGGACTTTTTGCTGACGCATACAGTTTGCATCGACTTCAATTATTGCTCTTATCTCGAGTTTGAGTGTGTGTATAGTTTTAGCTGGCTCATTTACATTTCATACAGGTTTTGCACTCAGTGAATTTTGGAACATATTTTCATATGGAATTAGCGAGAATGGAATATTCATGGCTGAACATTTGAACACAGTACATTTAACTTGGGGATTTTCAGCAGTTACGTGTCAGTTGATTCATGGTCTGAATATTGATAGAAAATGGAGGTTATTTCACCCCAGTGTCCTTTATGGTCGAGTTCAGCTGATATGAGATGATGAAATATCATATCGGAGCTTATAATGGTGACCGTGCCTATCATCGTAATTGGACTTGCTCAGGGGCAAATGGTGAGAGTGTGTGGTTGTGCTGGACTGCTCCCAGGTGTAATGGTATGTAACTTGTGCTGAGAAAGAGCATGTGTGCTCAGCAAAGCTTCCCTGTATAAAAAGTTATCTTAATATGAAGATAATATCAAATAATCAACATTTTTCAAATTTTCCAGTGTGCTTATATTCTACTCAGCAAATCATTTGGCAGTGTCGGGTGATAAGGGAGTAATTTGAAGTTTACCGGGCAGTGTGACCTATCCAGCTACTACTCCTGATATGATGCTTTAATTTGCTTCTAAATGAAATGAATCATTTTGCTTTGCAGCTGTTCCTAAGCCACTCTACAATCTCCTGTCCCCATTTTTTTCCCCCCACATGCTCTGATTTTGCAAACCAAATGGAGCCAGCCAAGCAATCAATGCGCTCTTCCTCTAACTTTTTATTTACAACATCTGCTGCTGGATTCTCTGGGATTTTGGCAGGTCATTTGGCTGGAAAAATATTCAGTGTCTCCATTGCCGCAAGCTCCTGGAAGAACCTCAACATGCCTTAGTTGTATTATTCATTCATTTTCCAAACCTACTTACTCCTGTTTAGGGTCACATAGAGCTGGAGACCTATCCCAGCATGCACTGGGTGGAAGGAGGAGATACACCGATCACATGCAGGTGCCCAATCCAACACTCAGGCTCAGTTTCACACCTATGGGTTATCAGTTATTATTTATTATTATTGATGTCCAATAATCCAAGTGTAAGCTGGCACTGGGCAATTGCAAAATATTCTGGCCTGTGAAGGTTTTGTCAGTAGGCTGAGAGTCACCCTTGTAATGAAAACAAACACAGCCTCAAGGTGTTACTCGTGAGACTAGATTTATAAAGCAAGGTCAGACAAGAGAAGAGAAAACAAGAGTGTGTACAGGTGATATCAGTATTCATGTTTCCTCTGGCTCATCCTTGAAACATTCTGATATCACAGGTTTACAAACAACACCTTTCTTAATGCGATTTGTTCATCTTCCAGGAAAACACTGGCTTCTCCTGAACTTCTCCTCAGCTTTATTTATTTATTTATTATTTATCCAGGATTAATTATTTTAAAGTAAAGCTGACTGTTTTGGATTAGGCAACAAGCCTCCTGAGGCCGACTGACAGAAACCTTTTTGAGTTGATTCACGGCCTGCCGGCACGACTCTGCATACCTGACATCATCATCTCTGACTAATACCATCACAAACACTAATAGTCTGATACGAAAAAAAACCAAACCCAAAACAGCTGCTTGTGAAAATCCCAGATAACAAGCATTAAAGACAGCTCTTTGACTGCCTTCGATGTGAAGTGCGGGGTGTTGTGTATCTGGATGGTTAAATCTGAAATCTTTAACCCTCCTCCTCCTGAGACCGTTAATGGCGCTGATAGGAGGGACTCACCTCTTTAGGGATTCCTACAGATAGCAATTTTTTTTCCATTTAGCTGGTATTAATTACATATTAAAGTGCATGCCTTATACTACAGTAATAACAGTATGCAAGCTGTTTCTATGGAATCAGAGAACATCCATTAAACCACAAGATAGATATCCTCACAGGTGCTTCATTGATCAGGGTTCCACTGTTACTGGCAAGTCTCCAGCTTTCACTCTGGTTGAAAATGTAATTTTGTCTTTTTTTTTTTTTAATGCATTAATAATCTAAAGGGGAATTGTTTCTCATTATATCCAAGAATAGCATTTAATTTCACCTACTTAATTAAAAGATTGTTTTATAGAAAATGAATCAGAGTCCAACCTGAGAGCTGCTAGAAGACGGCAGTGGCTCTGCTTGTGTCAGAATGAACACGATGAACAGGAGAACAATTCTACATTTCACACATAATACAGTAAATAACTGTTAGCATCACGGTGTTTCCAATCAATGGGTTAGGGTTAGAACAACATAAGTCCCCACAGGAAGCACAACAAAGTAAGTAATCTAGTAAACATACTGTAAATGTAAGTTCATAAGAGGAAAAGTAAAAAGTTAGATACTTTCTTGCCGAGACTGAGATGAGAAGATCGATATCACTGTCATATCTGTACGCTAACTATGTAGCTAAGGCTAGCAGCTAGTTAGATGCACCCAGCCAAGGAATTGTACAGATTTTAAAATCAAGATATGTGTTAATTAGTGAGCTTTAGAGGCGCTGGTAGGTGGATTTTGTGCCAGGTAGCTTCTTCCCTGTTTCCAGTCAAGATAACCAGCTACTGGTTATAGCGTCATATTTAATAATAAACGTGTTTCCCCAAATGTCAAACTATTTCTTTAATTTTTAATATGAAACTTGCTCTCACCCCTCGAAGCCAGAGTGTAATGTAAGGACTGGCCTCAGGTGGCACAGTATATATTGTAAGCAAGCAGAGAAAAAAACAAGCGTTTCAGGTAGATACACAAACACACCCACACAAGCTGACAGAAAGACAGATGCCCAGACAGACATTTCAAGGGAGGATAAATATAGGTCTCACATCCCGAGCAGATGGGGGCTGACAGGTTTGACATGAACCCACAGATGACATTGGCTCTGCAGGATTTTGCTCATTTGTCAGCTGCAGCCCGGCCTGGACATCACCAGCTAACCTGAGGGGACGAGAAGGAGGACCCCAGCCTGCTGAGAGGTGGCCACTGCTGGGCAACATCCCACCAACACCTCCAGTCTTATCTAATCTTCTCCATGGATGAGCAGAAGATTGGGGAGTAAATAAATAAGTGTTTCAGGGTGGAGATGATGAAGAGGTTCTGTTGTTGGTGGCGAGCTCTGTTTTCTCTGGATGGAGTGGTTGCTTTTACACACAATATGTGTACTGTTGGAAAAATTACCTGTAGTAACATCATATGCCAACAACAATATACGTGATTATGTCAAGTCAAGTCAAACTTTATTTATATAGCACATTTCATACACAGGGCAACACTGTGCTTTACATAAAATGACAATATAATCGCAACACAATCATACAAGTGCAAGTGCAAAATAAATATGCATATCAACAAGGGTCAGTGCAATTATACAAGAATCAATGCAGAATATACAAATGTCAGAATATACAAAACACACCCACCCACACCCACAGACGCACACACTATGAACCTAGTCATAAACTGTTGTGACAAGCAAAAAAAAAAGAAGTGTGGCGTTCCTCTTTAAGCCATTTCCATTAGCATGAAATCATTGCGTGTTCTTCCCATATTTGTTGCTGTGAACAAACTAGTTTCCTGTGCACCAAAGATAATGTGAACAGCAGCTTTAAAATGAACATACAATGAGAGGTCACTTATCTGAAAAAACACAAACATCCAAAGTATAATTTATATATAGTATATATAGTTTATCCAAAGTAACCAGGGACACTGTAAAGACATGTTGCTGAAATTCCTTTCACCTCCACTGTTTTGCTGTAAAGAGGCCGAAATCTGAGGGGCGTATATCTCTAAACCTTAGATAAAACCAAAGGTACAGTATCGACATGGCTAGATGTACGAGAGACAGAAGTACGTGAGAAACATTTTTGGTGAACTGAGCTGAACTCATCATGAAGTACAGTACAAACAAGTGTTTTCCTCAGTTATAAGGAGAACGGAGTGTAAGTGAAATTGAAGCTACCTTGACATACTGCACCATCCTCTCATTCCTCTGAAGGATTTCAACTGAGATTTACTGTAAAATCCCATTTCTGCCAAAAGAAAACATCTCTCTATTCCAGTGATCTCTCTATTCTTAAGTGATGGATGGTTCGCCGGTGTTTACTCAGAGGCGGGAGGGAGAGAAAGAAGAGGGGCCATGCCTGCTTTTTGAATCTGTGAGCTACTGCGTGCTTTTGGTTTTCAAAGACAGTCATCAGTACCACTGGGAGGAAGAAAGTGGATCGATCACACGCAGGAAATAGACTGTACTAAATTGAAACAGAATGAAAAATTCTCTGTATATATATAACTGTGTTCAATTAGCCTTAACATGATTGGGGACCAGGTACTTTGTGGTTCAAGCAAGAGGAGCTCAAGCGTGACAGCTGTTTCTGCACATAGATTGAACTTGGAGCAGCACGTTTAAAGACACCTAGGTAACAGAGGAAAAACACTGGGGCAGACACTTTTAGCCTCGAGCTTGAGAGCAAGTCTGTCACTAGAAAACCTGGCCTTGTAGCTACTGAATACACAGGCTTCAGAAGTATGAGAGTATTCAAATTTCACTCCTGTAAGTGTTTCACTCAGCTGACAGTGATCTTTAGCGAGTGAGCAAGAGGAACACATGTATTGCGGAGCTGTTTGAGCACCGGGGATGAGGTGAAGCTCTCGACAAAGCTGCGGGGTATTGAGAGTGTTGTGGAGCGTGATATTAGGGCCAGCGCTTCCCACCAAGAGGTCTACGAGCCGTGACGACCTGCGAGCATCACCAGTCCTGCAGCTATGACAGACAGGGTTTCTCAGCCGGAACAAGACATAGAAAAGGATAGTGGAGTTAGAGCTGCTGTCCGAACAGACAACCCTTTTTATTATGAATTATGTTCCCATGAAACTATTCTGGATTTGGGATTTCCACTCACTAGCTTGTAATTGATGTTGATTAAATTGTATCAACATCAGTCTTCCACACTGGAGGAGATCATATGTGCCTGTAGACATTTTACTATGGATGCAAAGGGAACTGTTGCGCTTGTAAGTTCTTAATTATAACCAGGTGTGTTGGTTCCAATTAAGGACTACATTGTGGTCGTTGCTCTTATCACACTCTGGTGAGCAGAGCAACAGTCTAATAAATGCCTTGAACCAAGTTTTTTCTGCCTCCTTTGGGTCTTTGGGACATTAAGTTGGGTGCAGATTCCTTGTTTGTTCTTATGTAGGCACTATTAAACCATGACCGTGATATTTCCCAAACATTAACCAAGTGGTTATCAATTGCCCGAAATTTAGAGACAGATTGAAAGATGATCGGTCTTATCGGATGCAACAAAGGCAGAGATATCCGAATGTTTGTCCTTGTAAGGGTAAAGCTCCAAAAACAGTGACCAACACTTATAAAAATAATGAAACTCAATACAGTCTTTTTGTTAGACCCTCTTTAACTGGTAAATGACCCCGCCATTCACACTGCATGCAACCAGTTTCTAACACAGGCTTTTACATTACAGATTTGTAGACTGAGATGCGGCTGAAAGCTCTGGAATAAAGCTAGTAAGTAGACCCTGAGTCAAGATCATTTTGTCAAATCAGTAGCGTTATTTTCTCACTTTAGAAAACTTCTTTGGAGTCACAGAAGACATTATTCAACTTTAATCGCAGGCTGAAATGTACTTCTTATGACTACTAAACTGACCTTTATGTGTACAGATTGATGGTACAAATTATTAATTAATATTTTAATCACCCCCGACTAATTTTAGAATCGGGACAAATTTCTACCAGATCTTCATTGCAGAACAGACAGGCTGGATTGTCAGCAACATTAGCAGCTCTGTCCTCAACTAGCTAGCTACAGCTGATAAAATCTGCTAGCAACTCTTGCCATTTCAGATGGTAAGATTGATGGTTGTTAGCTATAAATGAGAAGCCTGCTCTTGTTTACCCCTTTACCTAAACTCAAGGACCAATTAATACAAATTTTGAGTGGTAAATCTGCCTTTGTTCTCATTAAAAATGCCATATGTGCTGTGTGAGAACAGAGAGATTGACAGGCTCAGCAACAGTAGTTATGCAGCAGGCTGCTAAGAAGTAACCTGCTGCCGTAGTTTGAGTACCTAGACCTATTAAAGGAAATAAATTCTGTGCATTTCTGACAATTAGTCATTTCTAATAATGTTATTTCCCTGTAACCCTCGATAATATAATAACTGCTTGCTGTCCAGTCACTCCTAATGCATTTAATATTACCCCAGGCTATATTCCAGTAGTCAAATGAGGTTTTCTCCTCAGAATGCAATTTATTTTCCATCTCTGTCCTCTCTCTCCTCTCTTACTCACCCTCCCATCCGTGCTATTTTCTCCACACAGCTCCTGTCTGTTACAGCGAATACGTCTTTCATCATCACCTGCTGACAGATGGAGTGCTGATCTACCACACAAACCCACGTAGACACAGTGAGAGAATAAACATACCTTAAGTGGAAATGCAACAGGACAGTTGTCCATTTAAAGGTCACGTGTTTCCAATTTCCTTGACAACCAAATAAAAGCTGTCTCCCAAGTCCAAAGCAGGGAAGATATTTCATAGATCATAACTCTTTTTTTCTGTTCCCTGACGTTGATTTTATAGTGTGACTTGAAGTCCTGCCATTACTTTCACTGACATGAAACTCATGTTTTTTTATGTTCCCTGCATCACCCCTTCACGGCGTATGGGATGACAGATGAAATAGATTGAATTAAACCACAGATGATGAAACACTGTACAACAGCATCTGTGTGGAAGGACAAAGGGCTTTTTAAGCCTCGACACTGATCTCCTACCTGTCAAATCCTTTTCAGTGATTCCTCTTCAGCCTTAATCACACAACACTGCTCTGTCTCAATCTAGACCAACACTAATGCTCACATTTAGGCTGAATGTAAAAGCATGCCACCAGATAAAGCACCTCATTTCCCACAAATACTTCCCCTATGGCCACAAAATGTCAAGCTACCATTTGCTAATTTAGCTTCTTTATGGGCACGCTGCAGCTCTTCAGCGTAGATGTGTTTCCAAACCAGCCATCACAGAGGAGTGAATTACTTACTTTGCTGTAATGAGATCCCCCTCAATAACAGGAAATCTGCATGTTTAGTCACTGGAGTGTTTGAAATGCCAGCAGCTGATATTCTCCTGGAGGAAATAAAATATGGAGGAGGTTAATGTTTCTCCTGACACTGTTGAGTGGTGATGGATATATTTGTCCATCAGTGACCTCGGGTTGTAATGTATAACGGTCAAAATGTTTTAGGTGCATTAACTTTTCTTTATTTATTGTTAAAAATACATTTCTGTCTCCCAACTATCTGTTTTTTTTAATCTGTTAAAATAGATCAAATGTCAGGAATGACAAAAAGAAAAACTATACTAAGTCAAAATCATTATATAGTATTTTAAAATTATGACTTTTTTGGATTATTAAATTAAAATGATGAGATTTAGTGAAAGGGAACTCCACCGATTGTACACATCAAAGTCTGTGTACAGATCTTGGGGAAAAGTTGTGTAAAGCCTTTTGTCCGAGCTGATAAATTGCCTCAAGTGATGTAACTTGAGTCTACAATTTTGAAAACGAAAAAAATATGCAGGTTTGGAGAAAGACGTGAGTTTACGAGACCTCTGTATCCTGCTTCTCATCTCTGCTTGAGGCTAGCAGCTTGAGGCTACATTAGCAGCTACTAGCGTGACACACCTGAATCTCTGACCGAACTGTCGATGGATCACGTTGCATTGTGGGTAATGTAGGTGCCAGGTTTTGACAAAGAAGAAGTATGCGTTAAATGAAAACAAATGATAGTAAGCCCAAGTTGTGATCTACTAAATCAGAATTATGGTTTCAAGTTAAAATCATTTTGACTTATCATATCATAATGTTGATTTACCATGAGTATTTGTAATCCCTAACTTTTCATCTGGAAATGGGTTTACATACTGCTTTACATACTCTAGCAAAAAGCTTTCAGTAGCTCACCCCTTCCTGCTAATTTATATCCCTCCCTAGACTAATTATGCATTCAATATTATTCGGAATTGTGGAATGAATTTATTAGTTGACTTTGTCCAAAAGCATCTCACACAATCATCTTATTCTCTCATAACACTTAAAATACAAGCTGTGTTTTTTTTCCTCTCTAATTTTTTGTACTTGGGAGTCTGTACAAACACTGTTTAAAATGACGCATGTATTTTATAAGCCAAATGAATGAATGAACGAATGAATGTGACTGCATGCCTGCAACAGTCTGTCACCCTGTTCCCTTACAAACCACTGCACAAGTATTGATGTGGTTTAGATGTGAGTAAAGCTATTGCAGATAAAACTTAAGCAGATGTCAGATGATGCACTAAATGGCCAATAAGTAAAAGGCCTATGGATACTGGAACATTACACCCGTACGTAGTTGTTTAAAATCTTATTCCTAAGCCACGGGCATATGATGCTCCACTCTTCTGTGAAGGCTTTTTACAAGCTGTTAGAACCTGGCTGCTCTCATTCAGCCACAAGAGCATTAGTGAGGTCGGTCACTGATGTTGGGAGATAAGGCCTGGCTCACAGTCCTCAAACCTGGATAAAAAAGCCCCAGACCAAGAGTACATGAAAGTGTGTGTATAGGGGTGAGAGGAGATTGAACGAGTTGACATGAGTGAGCTCGTGCTGGTGTGTTAAGTCTGCTTATCCACGATGCACCCTTTATTATGAATTAATGACCAAGTTGGGGAGTAACCCCCACGCTAAAGGCTGCCATTGAGAGCTGTTGTTCTTCATTGTAATGGTCGATCATTATCTAACTGCAGCATCTGTGACCAGCCAATAGCAGGCTGCCTTAGTAATGAGTTTCTCAGTGAGACAAAGCAGGGGATTTCGAGGTATTTCTTTCCATATTTCCAAACAGCCCTCTCATTAGCATAATGTCTTATTAATTCTGGGTTTGGCCTTGGCAGTGTCTAATTCTCACTTGACCCCATTTGAACTTGACCTTTTGAACCTGACTGTGATAACAATTACTGTTGTAAATCTGTAAGAACCGTATAGTGTGGGGCACACTTGAGGCCTCGATGAGCTTCACCTCTTTTGCTGCAGAAGCATGGATAAATCTCCAGGCTCACACAAAATGGCAAATACACGTCAACTGGATGTAAAGAGTGTTTGTGGATCATGAACAGGTTCTTTATGGTATTGAGGGCAGAATTAAATTCTTTTCAATCCTTTCAGCAGGTGAGGCCACAGGTCCTTCTGCTCAAAGGCCCACCCGCAGTGTAATGAAAGGGCCTGAACCAGTGGTGGTGGTGTCCACCTAGTCTGTGCAACATTTCCTCCTTAAAAGAGATTTGAATACACATGTACAACGGAGACAAACAGTATCCTTTAATTCCTTTAAATCTCTGCATCCTGTTTGTCCTCTAGAGTCTTGGTTCCCAACCTTTTTTGTCTGACGTACCCACAGAGCCCTGTTAGATGAGGTCTAGCCCTTCATTGACCCCATCCATCCATCATGCTCCAATTTTGTTCCTTTCAATTGATTTTAGAGGATAGTAATTAAGTAGTACTACATAAAAGTGGGTTTATTTTTTACAATATTTCTTCATACAATTGAACTAATGTTTACTACCACTTGTAAGCTGGACCCTTTTACCATCCAGTTTTAGCTTCTATTTCAACTGTCTATCCATTATGTTTAGCTAATTATTTTAACAGTTTATTCACTACTTTTAGCGAATTACTTCAACAGTTTACCCATTACTTTTAGATCATCATTTCACTTGTTTAATCCAATAATTTTAGGTTTTATTTCAACTGTCTGTATTTGTTAATTTTAGTTAGCTTTTTCAACTGTTCATCCATTACTTTTAGCTAATAATTGCAACTGTTTATCCCTTACCTTTAGCTTATCATTTCAACTGTTTATCTGCTACTTTTAGTTAATTATTCCAACTGTTATAAATTACTTTTTCATGTGGATTAAGGTCCACAACTGACTCAGGTGTGCTGTGTGAGCTTACTGGTTATTGTGACAATAAATGTACTAAAGATAAGCATCACAACAATTTGTAATCTTAATATGAAACACACATTCTTTATCAAATCATAATTTGTATTTTTCCACAGTCGTCCCATGTGCCCTGGAAAGTACTACTACTACAAGTACCCCTGGTGGGGAATCACTGCTCTTCTAGAGGACTTGAGAAAACCCAACTAAGAGGGCTTGTTGGTAATGGAATAATTCTTGCTTCAGGTGCAAGAGGTACTGGGTTAAAATCCTGGGTGACTCTGTTCTCTTATAGTTAATGTGTTAATGCTTCTGATGCCAATAAAGGTTCCAACAGGCTCAAAATGGAAGTAGAGGCTTTTTCCCTCATCACAGTGAGAACCTTGAACCTATGGAAAGTGTATGACTGTTGGTTCACTGTCACATCTAATTATTCCAGGAGGTACTCCACCTCCTCTTCTGCCATCTTGTGTTCATTTTCAAAATCTGCTTGAGAGGATGTGATTGAGAATAAAGTGTAGTGCGGTGGGGAAATAATGCTATAATGCTCAGTGTCTGACGCTGAGCCAATTTCGACTGCTTAGTATTCTGCTCTGCTCCTCACTTCACTACTACAGCTCACTTTGAGATAAGAGACCAGCTGACTGCTTATAAACTGCCAAGATAGCATGTTCTTTATTACAAGTGGAATGAGGATAGTCCAGGAACAGAGCGCTGACCAACTGCTCAGCAAAATTACCACCAGTATTATTTTAATTCTTTATGAAGAACAGGGTAATTACTTGGCTGCAGAGAAAAAGGGAGAGGTTGTCCGCACACTGAACTTTGCAAGCTCCCAAACGTTTTTATTGATGCAACGTTTTGACGCACAAAATGACTGCCCCACCTACAATTAGGACATCAGATGACAAATAAATGATAAAAATAATCAGCAAGAATGTGAACAAACATATTTCCCAAAATCCCAAACGTGTCTGCAGGGTTTCATACCAGCTATTCTCTACAGCAGCAGGATGCACTGATTGTAGCATCGTCTGGTTGGACTTACTGCAGCAGTGCTATGAGTTGCCGTTGTGCTTTGTTGGTGAGAAAACCTGCAGATTCTTGAGCTCTGGTGCACAAATAAAACGCACACTTTATAGTAACTGACTAAATTTGATCCTGCGGTTTACAACAGGTGTTTAATACCAGCCAAATGATCACAGCATCAGGTAGATGCCAGCTTGATGAGGTAAAAAGGTCTCATCTTAATTCATGGCACAAACTGATCTGCAAATACGCCCTATTAACCTTAACATCTGCATCTTCTCACAGAGAAAATGATCAATTACAGAGAAAGCATTATTGCTACTAATGGCTTGTTGGTCTAAGGGTTCAAATCCTGGACAAGCCACTTCTGGAAAACACAATGGCAACAATTGCTTAGACAGATACAATGCTCTTGATTGAGCAGTAAGGAAAATGTCCTGCTGGCAGAGTGACTATTTAGGAGGTCTATTGTAGCTTTTTAGGGGCATCAAACCACCAGCACCCTCACACAGTATGAAGACATCTAAATGCAGCCAGGCAAGACAAGGATGTCAGGATAATTTCAGGATACAAAGCTATTCAGACTCCAGTTGATTTAGTGTCCAACTTTACCTTTTAAGCTGCTATAATCAATGTTATATCAACAATGGATGAAATGTCGTGTAACAATAGCTCCAAAAACCTGCCGCACGCTACTAACTCAGCACGCAACAGCAGACAGACACAGTGGAGCATTTAGCAGCTACAGAGCCAGATATTTCCCTCAGGAGTTTGGGAAGACCAAGAACCGAGCCGGGGAGAACGAATATTAAACTTAAATTTATTCTACCTTAACAAGCCAGAGTTGACTGACTTTCACAAAATTAAGCACATACCCTTAGCAGACCTCAAACACTGTGATTAGGGAAATAATAATATCACTTGTCAAAAGAATCTTTATTTGGAAAAGTATACACAATTTGGGACACAATGTTTTATTCATGGAAATCAGTCAGATGATAATAGGATGCTTCCTTTCTGTTAGTTCATCAGATCATTTTGTCTTCATCACTAAATATCACACAGTAATATTGGGGCTTGGCCTGTGCTACCATGCAGGCCTGCTGTAGAGTTTTTCATGGTAACATTGGGACAAACAATCCGTGGTAGTATGTTGTGGCACTGTGAATTGAGAATTAATCCTGGTCCAGGACTGCGGGTGGGGCTCTGTGTGGTCTAGGCAGGCTGTTGCGGTGGGGTTCGGTCTAAAAAGTGTTGTGTGCCTCTGTCGGTCGATGCTGCTGAGCCAGCTTACCGTAGCCGCCTCTGGCTGGGTCGTAGTCCTGCCTGTACTCATCTCTCACCTACACGAGAAACACAAACACAGCCAGAAGACACAGTTAAATACACATCTGTCATTATTTTAGTGGAGGGACCTTATCCTAAAGCTACGTACTGTGTGGGGTATTTAAAAAAAAACCAACTTGTCTGTATTTCCCCCCACAATATGACATTTCTTAGTCCAATATTTCCTTATTTACACACTCCCAGAAAGCTCATTAAGAACAAAATTGGACATGATTATGTATGTTGTATTTGTTAACAGCATAATATACACTTTCATTTTTCAAATGCCATGCGGTAGTAATGCTGTCTCTTCAAAGGCTGTGGTTAATCATGCATAATTTATTTTATATCACTTTCTAAATATCATGCTGGTGTATTAAAATGTCATGATGGAGTGTATTGATTTTTTTGAAAGCCATTTCAGTATATGTCATTTTTCAAATGCCATAGTATGCTGTATTTGATATTGTTTTCCAAAATGCTTTATTGCAGAAAATCCAAAACTTTTTCAATATGAAGGACAGACAAAAGGGGTAGGCAGGAGACCCCAAACACCACGATGACAACCACACAGAAGGATGTTTGAGGTCAGCAATGATTTAGAACCAATCACTAGTTATCGGTTCCCCATTTTGGTGGGGAATCTTGTCTGCTGATTCCTCGATTTTGGGAAACGCTGCCCAACTATATATTCTTAATTTATTTTGTACAACGTGACTTGTCTGGCTTGCTTTTAAAATAAGCTACAATTTAACTGATATGGATTTTTTTAAAGCGTGCACAAGCATTTCTGGATTGAAGCTGCTGATATGCAATCTGTTTGAATTAGATTTTTTATGCTACAATAAGCATTAAGTGTTTCCCTCTGAACTGTATCTTTGACAGAGAGGAAACATGCATTTAGCCCATGGGATATTAAAACACTGAACTGATATTCAGGAGGAAAAAAAAAAACGTATTTTCATTAATATGTTTGTAAAATTCATTCAAACTGTTTAAGATTACAGCGCAGCCAATACTGGGTTTTTGAGGCTGATAATGATATTTGGGAGTTTTAAAAAATCCAATAACAATATATCAGCAAATAGTAATTTTTTAAACAAAGACATAACATAAATACAAAATTTTGATACAGATCCCTTAGATTTTTTTGTTTTTTTTTAAAGAATTGTGACCAAGATACATACTGAGCAGAATATTTTACAGTTTAAAACTTGTCAGTTCTCTCTTGGGGACAAACTATGTAATGGTGACACTGTTTCTAAATTACCTCAAACCTACTTTGGCATTTCTGTGCTGCAATTTCTTGTTACTTATTGGCTGACATATACACCAACAGTGACATATCTGCATTAAGCTAATATCGGGAATTGGTCTTAAGTATCGTCTACTTAAGACCAATTCAAGTTGGGAGCTTCCTTTAGACGATCAGCATAGTTCCTTTAAGCTCATCACCCAGCCTGAACATTGGTGGTTCCCAAATTGGGGGCCTTAAGGACTAGCGAAGTGGGCTGCAAGATTTGTTTATTTCCATTTTTTAACTGTACATTTTTAACATTGCTTCACCATATTAAACAATGAGGTGATATTTACATTGACTGCATTGTTCTATTACGTTTTCCAATGTATCATACCGGCAGGAATAAGGAATAAACATTTAAATACTAAAAAACACTGTCAAATAAGCAGTTATGCCACAGCAAAGATTGAAAATTTTAATCAATTACTTATTGTTTAGGCTCAATAATGTCTGCAAATCTGCAGAGAAACAGAGCCTAAAATTGCTGACTTCTGAGTGATTGACAGTAGGCCTGTACTAATTCACTTAATACTGATATTAGTTCATATATGTTTGATATATTACATATATGTTATTTGTTTTTTAAGTTTGTTACAATATCTTCTTATAATTATTATCCATGGTGGTATTTTTAGGTGTAAATTGTGCATATGCGTGTTGTGTAGGTGGAGGTGGGCATAGGAGGGTGCCTTTAAGAGAACCAGCGCTTTCCACGTACATTCTTACATATAAAAACCTGTCAGAATCCTCACCTGTCCTCCAGATTTGCCGCGGCCGTATTGCCGTCCCTCCTTGAAGCCGGCGTCCCAGTCTGTCCTGATGATACGGTCGTCCAGCCGCGTGCCATTAATGAAGCGCATGGCATTTTCTGCGCCTGTACGTGAGTAGTATCTGGTACAGCAGGGGTTAAGGTCTGTCGCAGGCTCCTAAACTTGCACAACATGCACACTACAAAGACTATTTTTTTTTTATTTGGGTCTCATATTTAAAAAGGATACTCTACAAAGCAGAATCCGCAGGCTGTCTTCTTGACTTTATCCAGACCAATGATGATGCGCTTGACGTCTCCACTTTTGGAAAACAGCTCGTGTACCTGCTCATCAGTTACAAAAACAACAGGCAAAAGTGAGAATTGTGTAAGACATTATGAGAAATATCTGTTACACGTTAGAAGACTGTCCTGGAGATACTTTTAGCACTAATAAAATAAAAAATAGGTTTGAAATATATCATCATTTCATTATAATACACTAGAAGAAGTATCTGGTTTTAAGTACAGAATGCAAAAGTATACCACTTTCATATTTTCATAACTGCTACAGTCATAAGACTTTGGGGGCTGGAAAATAATGTCACAGGCCATAAAAAAAACAAATAAAACTAGCAAACAAACAGATCTTTTAGAATCCCAGAGCTACTTTTTTCATCTTCTTTTCATAAAAAATATGATGAGAATTAAACCAATTTCCAAACAAGTTGGTGCAGGGCTTTAACTGATTATGTGCTCAGTAATAATGGCAGTGTAACCCACCTGCTCCTCCGTGGTGTAGAAGGAGAGATTCCCAACATACAAAGTGTGGCTCTGCTTCAGCAGCTTCTCCTGGTCATAGCGGTTACCCTGAAAACACAAGCAACGTTAAAATGAGTAAGCACTACTTTCAGGAAGCTGAGGACACTGGCCAGAGTTTCTCCATTGTAGCTTACAGTGGCATGTAGCTTACCGGTATCTCTGCTGCTGCTGAAACTGTTAGGTTATTAGATGAGCTGATTTTATGATGGTAAAATGGGGAAGGATTGACACAGCATCAAATGTGCCTTAAGAGTTAAGTAGCCAAGTTAATACTCGAGGACATCGCTTTTCCGTAATCTCTGTGCCAAGTCAAAGAAAGCCCATCTGAGAGGTCTTAAATCTAAAGTTACAAAGAAATAAATGGATCCACACAAAGCATGTTTGCTAGCGGTTGTTAACTGTTAGTTGTTAACTGTTAGTTAACAAGATAAACCGTTACGTCAAAGTTAAAAACTTCCCTTAAGACTATTTCCCAACTTACCTTAAAATGCTGGTCTCTGTATTGACTAATATCGATGTAAGAATCACTATTCAAAGCGTTTAATTTAGCAGACATTGTGAAGAAATTGCGGATAGGCGGTCTGTAGCTATTCAACTGTTAGCATTGCGAAAAAGCGATGGCAGAAGTTGTTCCGGTTCATATGTCCGTCCTTCGAAGAACTCCGGGTGGAACATCTTGATATCAACATCCATATCAGCTGTGTGGCGCCCCCTGTCGGTATGGTCTTGATGCATTGATTTTGTTTGCTGTAAAAACCCTGAACCATGAGAATTTTGAGACCTACAAATTGTGTAAGAGCCCGGAAATAAAACCTAACTACACCCATCATAACGGCAGTGTTTCAGACCTATCTCTAATACACACTTGCACAGCTTTAATCTAATCAAGTTCTTAATATTCATTATTTTAAATGTAGAAACTGTATTGAAAATGTGTAATTCTTTAGCCACCCCAAATTATTTATAATAGTCACAGTCAGTGAAGGCAGACTATGGAAAAGGAAAAAAAGAAACAGCACATCTGACCTTTTAAACAAAGAAACAGACACATTTTTCATTCATTAATATTAAGATTTTTTTTTTAATAATTTGCCTCGTGTCTCTAAAAATTCTTTTTTTTTAATTTTATTTTATTTTACTATAATTTCAAATATTTCAAAAATGTTTTTTTTACTTGCTTTCTAATTGAACTGCTTTTAATAAACCTGTCTGACTCCAATCAAGACCACATGCTGTCTTATTCACAGTATTTGCCCCTAACAGCATGCAAAATTGTAAATTGTAAGTTGAGAAACCTTAATGATTAAGTGTTACAGTAAATTTATAGGGTGTAATTACAAGAATATATTTTAGTGCATAAATACGATTCCACGGACAACCTTTAAAAGTGGTAACATAGTGCTTTATAGACTGCACTACTCAACTATAGGTCTACTATACACCACACGAGACATACAGAGGTATCAAACTTATTGCAAATCAGAATAAAATCTCTTGTATTTAGATCCACAGTCATGAGGCATTTGCTTCGGGCTAAGATCCATAAAATACACATACAGTAAAGTGAAGCCAAGGAAAACTTGTGTTTTCTTGTACAACAAAACCACTTCAGACTGCAAAGTTTCCTGTAAGGTCAACATTTTATTATCATAATTCAAATATTCAAAGTGAACAAAAACATCTATCCTAATCCGACTTCTGACCAAATTAACAACCTAAATTATTTAGTGAAAAGAATGTAGATATATCAATGAACCCACTTATAAATCCCAGAACATTAAAAACAAAAGTGAGTTGAAACGGCAGGACATGACTTTACCATCAGCTCATGGCTAAATACTGGGCTTAGCTGCTCACTGTTAATTCTACTAATGTTTAACAAGGACATACAGTCAGTTCTTGTATCTCATAATAACTTCAGTCCAATAAATCAGAGCACAATAAGCAAAGCCAGTGAGAGGAGGACAGTGGCTCTGCCGTGGGGTTGCCAACTCTACTCCCCCGATTTGCCATGTAGTCTTCATCAGAGGTCAGAGGATCTCCACTTAATGCTGCAGCAGCTTCTGGAACCTGAAAGAAAACAACAGTACACTCAACATTCATGTCATGAAAAAACATAAAAACAGAGAGGTCAGAGGTCAGGCTTGAGGGTCAGTTGGTAGGAATTCAGTGTGTTGTTCAAGGGCACTTCAGCAGGGAAGACCTTTCTGACAGGGGGCCTTGGAGATCAACTCAACATACTAAAATGTACCTCAAAGGTGCAAAGAAGCATGTGTGCTGATTTTCTCAGAATAAGTAGATCCTCTTTTTGGTGTTTCGTGTAACTCAGGGTCAAAAGCGTTTTTGGTTTAAGGATGCCAACCGCTGTTATTCAATATGTATTCATTTGACCAGTTAATGCTACTTCTAATAATAAAATGATTTTGATACTATACTGGAGTTCCGGCACCAATACCGAAACAGTACTTTTTTCACTTCCTGTCGCCTGCAGCTGTTCAGCTGCTTCTTGTTCCACTACTTCCTGACATTCAAAACTCATCTGCTGTCAAAAAAAAAAAAGCCAAAAATGACTGTCTTGTTTTGTAGACTCATTTTTTCCAAACCAATGCGGTTAGCGCTAATCTCAGTGACAAATACAGAGCGTTTCCTGTGACTGCTTCACAATAAAAGCCACCCATGTTTCGCAAGTTGAATGCTTTTAATGTGAAGCAGCGGCAGTAGGAAATGTTGGGTTTGCATTAGCAGTAATTCAATACAGCTCTGATTTTCTGCTGTAGGAGAGTGAACTGAACAAATCTAGTTTCAAGACCTTTATTTTTCAGCTGATATTGAGCTTACGTGGTGCATGTTCCTAAATTAATTTTCGTTTAATCAAATTACCTCTCAGGAAACCTGAGGCCATGTTTTACTCCAGGAATAATGAACACAATAGGAGGTTAAAAGGGGCCGAAAAGCTCGCTTTTGATCTCAGGACCCCAACCAGGCAGCCATGCATCCAAAGCAGCGTAAACCACTAGCCAGGAGGGTTATTCAGAAAGCCAGGCGACATACATCTCTAATAACTCACGTTTTGAAAGTTGTCTTCCTTGCCATCTCCTCTTCATCAAAGGTCGGATCTCCTCTCGATGCTGAGCAGCTCCACTTCGAAGATGAGGGTCGCTCCTCCGGGGATCTTCGGAGGGGCTCCCCGGTCTCCGTAACCCAGCTCGGCGGGGATGACCAGCTTCCTCTTCTCGCCCTCGCACATGCCCAGCAGGCCCTGGTCCCAGCCTTTGATCACCTGGCCAGTGCCCAGAGTGAAGGTGAAAGGCCTGTCGCGGGGAATGCTGCTGTCGAATTCGGTGCCGTCCTCCAGCTTGCCCGTATAGTGCATGTTAAGCACGTCTCCTTTACGGGACTTGATGGGGCAGTTATCCACTCGCTTCTTGATGCCGATCTGCAGCTTCTTCTTCTCGGCTCCGCTCACCGCCGCCGGGCTCAGAGAGAGCACAGTCACTGCGAACAACAGAAGCACCCGCATGGCTACAGTCCACTCACAGTTGCCGTGCGTTAAAGGGTTTAGTTTGGAGAAACTACGCTCAACGCCCAGTGTGCAAATGTTGGGGGATGAATAGGGGAAACGAGCTGGGAAATCTGTTATCGAAAGCGGATGTACGTATGATACGACCCCGGACATATTTCACCGGCTGGTGTTACCAGCAAAAACGTCCGGAAAACTGTCTATCACAAAGCTGAAGTTAGCTTCAGATTCGTAAGGATAATAATTCGTACTTACAGTAAGTACGTGACTTATGTAAATGTACTTAGTTACATTTCACCACTGGGCTACACGTTCATCAAAAACCACTGTAGGTTTGTCAAACCGGAGATACAGTGTGAGCCTCCAGAGACTGTTTAAACCCCCACATCAGTTTTGGGAAGCCTTCACTCGCCTTAAAGTTTTCCCTTAACTCTCGAATCTGAAGCTAACTTCAGGATCGCTCAACAGTCTGTTATGTCACCCATTGCAACCTAGCGGTCACCTGGTTCAGCTGAAGTAAGTCAACTTTTTTATTCATTGTTATTGACATTTACATCACAACCGCAACATGCATGACAAGTATAAGCTACCGTGTATCTGCGGCCAACTAACGGTAAACGTTGGTGTCATTACAGGGCTGAAATACACGAGAGTTGGACGGGACAGCTAAGTTAGCTAGCTAAGCTAACGTGTCAGTTTGGACAAGGATCTTTGGGAAACACTCGACAAAATGCTCGCTCGTTTGTTATTTAACCTCCTCAACAACCACCAAGTCATTGAGAGGTTGGCAGAGTCTCGTCTGATTCGCAGGGCGGCCCAGATCACAGCCTACGCCATCACCAAGACTCAGATAGCCGGCCGGGACGCCTCGGAGCGGGTCATGCGCTCCCAGACGCTGCGGCAGGTCCGGGCAGAGGCCGGCAGAGTCCCCGGTGACCTGGGAGAGGTGGGCCACCGCCTCAGGAGAGTCAGAGACACATTTGTGAATGAAGTGAAGGAGGGATGGAAGGACAGCTCCAGACAAATCAAGAAGTAAAGAGGTCAGACTGGCTGTAGGATGTTAAAGAGATTGGGAATCATCTGATAACCAGACTTTTGTTATTGACAAGTTGACAACATCTCAAGCTTTTACATCCTCGCCTGACTGCGTATGGAACAAAAAACGATTAAAGGAGAACAGAGGAGAAGCGATATATGAACAATCTGCCTCAGCAATGCATGGCAACAGTGTGGTGGTTAACTGCAACCATCAGAAAGTGGATTCATGTTGGACACTGATCACTTCATAATCAGGAATGGTGGTTGTTAATAATGTGGAGAGGTCCAGATCATTGAACTGTGATTAAATAAATCCATCAAGAAGACATGGAAAGCCTGTGGAAAAGTAGGAACTGTCTTGGAAAGTGGAAGTTTGGATTAGTGTGGAAAAGGTTAAAGGGCACTTCTCTAAAGTAAGTTGACAAATTCAACAGACTGGAACTGCCTTTTATTGATGACACTTGATTGATTCACATTAATCTATCATACAAAACCCCATACTGGTAGTTCAACCAATGATGTCCAGACTGAAGTATTGCTTTTTCCCTCCACTGATGGCGCCTATCCTGCTGAAGAACTTTTATGGATCTGTACTTGAAGTTGTCTCAGTAAATAATTTTATTGCTCAAAATTGTACTTATGGAGAGAGATGTGGTATGTATAGACAATGAATTCACTATTTTATTCTGACTGTATAAATAAAGATTATAATTTACAGCACTTTGCTAGACCGTGTCAATTGATATTATTTGCTATTGATATGTTAACTTTCAGGACATAAAGCAAGTTTAAAGGGGATAAAAAGATATGGAAACTACATTTTCCAAGCTTAGATTGTTAAATCACATTTTTGTGTGCCTATGGGAATGCAACCATTTACTGTAATAAAAGTAGTGTCAGATTTAAGATAAGATAGTACTTTATTTATCCGGAGGGAAATTGTTGTGCAGCAGTTGCAGTACAAAGTAGGAAAGAGTGCAAATATAATCAAATATCAGTAAGGTGCAAAAACCAAATATACACAATGCCAGAAACGTAAAAGGTTAATGGTAAGTATCATAAATAAAAATATAAACTGATAATTGGTAAGGTGCAAATCCAAATTTACACAACGTCAAAATATAACAGGTTAACGGTATTGATCACTGTATGAGAAGTGGCATATAGCTGAATGTACAATATCAAATCTGAAGTACAGGTAAGTGTATATGGTTCATTCAAAAAGTTCAGTGATTACGTCCCATGATATTTTACGTAATG
This sequence comes from Macquaria ambigua, assembly GCA_008360985.2. Lineage (NCBI taxonomy): Eukaryota > Metazoa > Chordata > Actinopteri > Centrarchiformes > Percichthyidae > Macquaria > Macquaria ambigua. Next base: position 352,248 of record VMKM01000272.1, on the reverse strand, counting down.
TCCCTTTATTACACATTAGACCCATGGCGTCCTGCAAGTCAGAGAGTTGTAATGATTGTAATCTGCGCAGAGACAGTCATCCAGAGAGAAGTGAGTCAGAAGGAGTGAAGTTCACAGTTCAGCTGCCTTCAAGTTGGAACTCCTAGTTCATTCGCTTTCACAACTCCGGAGATATGAACCTCTGGAAAGAATTTAAATAGAGATAAGAGGACATTTTATTGCTCCCTGTGATATTTGTTCTCTGCGGTGGCAAAAGTGCACCTGCATACATGTACACCAGTGGCCTGATCAGAGCATGTACATTTCCATGTCCCCTAATATATTCCATCCATCCTTTGGCCTTGACAATACCTCGAACCAATTACTGTATATGATTATAAATATTTATTCAGCAACTATTCTGATGATTCATGAATCGTTTTAGTCATTTTTCAAGCAAACATTTGATGGTTTTGGCTTTTCAAACGTGAGAATTTCCTGTTTTTCCTTGTCTTAACATCTTAGAAAATGGAAATATCTGTGAGTTTTGGACTGTTGGTTGGACAAAACAAGACACATGATCATGACAAGACATGTCACCCTGGACTCTAGACAATTCTGATTGGCTTTTTCCACTGTTTTCTGATGTTATATGGATTAATCAAGAAAATAATGGGCAGATTAATCGATTATGAAAATAATCATTGGTTGCAGCTCTACTTTCATGACTTTAAAACAAAAACATTTCTACTGTTGATCTTATCATTTGGATGTATAAATGGCAAAAGCGAATCCATGTGTGTCCATGTATAGAAAGATGTGAGAGGAGATCTGATTTCAGCCACAAGAGGCTAAAAATGAAAAAAAAAGGAATAAAATGTTGCTAGTAGCTGTGGCATGACTTAAAGGCCTATAACAGAACTGTTACATGACAAGGGTCCCCACATGACACAGTTTATCGGACGAGAGAAACAGCAGAAAATTAACATTAAAAACAATACACTGTCCAAAAGAAAAGCTCAACAGAATGAGTTTTGCAGTACATAGCTTTATTTAATTTGAACAAGCACAGAAAACAGCTCGAGTCGGCAGCTTTATGTATTAATACTTGTGCAGACGCACTGGCCTGGCAACTAAATATTAGTTACATGATACATCATTTCACGTAGAAATAAATCTCTATCAGGAGGAAGAGAAGGGTGTTCGTTTCTGACAGCATGAGTCAGTACATATACACTGATATGGCACCTGAACTTCATATAAAAATAAATCTCTCAACATAGGAAAATACACATCCAAATCAACATTTTCAAACGGGAAACAGCATCAAGCAGCAGGAAGTACAGTAGATATGACAAGAACTGGTGGGTTTGAGTTAGAAAGAGACATTTCTGTTGTTTGCGTTAGAGGACATGAGACTATAGTCGAGTATAAACAATTATTTTCTTTTAACTGTGTTTTATCCTTTGACACTCTTTCATGACTAAAGATATTATGCCAAATCCCTTCCCTAAACCAAAATGGAGTCAGTTTTCTTACTGGACGTCAAACAAAACGCAAGTAAAACAGCCTTTTTTTTTTACTTTAAAAGTTGGAATTGCATGAACAAATTAAAGCCAACTGACACAAACTCCTCTCTGACTTAAACCATCCAGACAAACAAACACTCATTCACTCTCCAGCACAAACCACAGGATGTTTTCTTTATGTTCTCCCCAAATCTGATGGAAACAGACCAGTGTGTCAAAGTTACTCACTCCGTTTGTGTCTATATGTATAAATTTAAACGATTTAAAGGTGTGAGAAATGGCTGCAGGTGGGAGGTATGCTGTCTATCTGCTGCTAAAGCAGTTCCCATCCAAAAGCATCAGATTAGTAACAATAATAAGTGAATAGCCAGAAAATACACAGCAAAAGATTTCAATGTGCAGGCTTGATCGAATACCAGGTTAAACCAGATGAATAAAAGTATTTCTCTTCTTGATTTTTAGGTATTTTAGGAGAATACATGAAGCAGACAGCCTATGGACAAACACTCATTCACTCATCATCACACCATCCCCAGCACAGCTCTGTGTGGAGGCAACACTAGTGCATATTCACTGATATGGCATTAGCTTATAGCACAGCCTAAACTAAGGGAAGGCCGTGTTCGTTAGTAGTACTCACAGAGCGAGAGGCAGCAGAGCAGAACAGCAATCTGACTTTTATATTCACACGAAGGAAGCCTTTGAAAAGGGGGGAGCTGATCTGGGGTCAGTCACAGCAGATTAGAATCAATACAGTCTTAAAGGGTCAATTCACCTACATTACAAAAAAACCCTTATTATTTTATTTACCTCTATACATTATCCAGCGTTTCTGGGAATACATGTTGTTCAAATGTATTTTTTCAATATCGATAGCACCACCCTCTGTGGTAAACCAGAAGTTAAAACATTGTCTGTGGCTCATGTGAGGTTAAAAGTCAGACTGTCTGTACTTTCTAAAACTAGCTTTGGAGAGACAGGGGATGCACTAGCCACTGAAGCAATGTAACAGGTGGCAGCATACACACTGATATGGCAGCTCACCTTCAGTAAACAAAGTGGCAGCAGCACCTTCTCTCAACATGTCTGATTCACACAGGCTGAAAGTCCTTGCCCTCAACTAACTCTCTTCTCTGCCACAAAAACGGGAGACATTGTGCTTCATTTGTTTCAACACTATCACCATTTAAATCCAAAGGCAGTTCCAACATGCTAACACACACTAATAACACACAGTCAGATAGAAGTGATGCAATTTTAACATCGAAACACAGATTCAGGGGTAGAAGGAGTGGGTAATGTACAGGAAATGTAAAGTGGAGGAAATGTAGGAGGAAGGGAGTAGGAGAAGAGCCTGTGTCACACTGTGTCTTTACATCCAGAGGTTGGTCAGCATGAAGCTGAACAGGGCCACCAGCAGCAGCCATGCAGAGGACGTCGCTGTAAGAGAAAACAACTTTGACTCATAGTGTGACAAAGTGGCCATTTTGTGCAAGAAAAATCTGTAGCAGATTCTCTAAACTGTGCAGTGGTGGAGGAAGTATTCAGATCCTTTACTGACTTACTTACTTTACTTACCAGAGCAGTTTCACAGTGTTAAAGGAACAGTTTGACATTTTGGGGAATGCGAATAAACATATTCCCCAAAACGATTCTTTTAAGTCAATCAAAGAACATCAGTCACTTGCTGTAAAGTTGGTGTATTTGTTTAATTTAGAAATGTGTAGGTGTTGGTGGTTCGTATTGCTTTTATATAATGACAATTTGAGGGGTTTTCATTCAACTTTAGTTAAAGTTACTTTGTTTTATACCCCCACAGAAGTAAAAGATATATTTCAAACTTTAAAAAGAGCGATCACTTGGATTGGAATGATTTATGCAATTTGTTTTTACCTGCACTTGATGAGTTACACTCCATGTCGACCAGTGAGTCCATGTAGCCCTGGCCCAGCCACTCCTGGTAGGTCTTTCTGTCAGCAACACCCACGAGGCGAACAGTGGAGTCTTTGAAGATGAGATCTGTGCCCTTGAAGGCCTGCGAGTCAAACATCCTGAAACCAGGACCTGTATCACTGCCAAAATATGTCTACAGGGAAATGGAGATTAAAAAAAACTGAATAAACACCAAAAACTGATTTCCTGCATTCCAGTTAGCCATTGATTTCCATTCATTTCACTGCAAAATGAAAATGAACTTGCAGAGACATGAGACATATCTGAGGACACATTAATCTATTACACTGAACATTTTGTCACCTTTATTTATTTATTATCTATGTATTTATTTATTGGTTGAATTTATGTTATCTTCATCTTCATCTTTTATTAATGTAATAAACAATTTCACCTACTTATGAGTGGGGACATGTAATCAGTAATTATGTCTGTGTGTGCATGTGTAATAGCGTCTGTGTTTTTGAGCTTAATTATGGACAGGACATTATAAATTCTTGTGAAATCCTAAATGGATTAAGCAAATACTTTTATTTTGAAGGGTACACATTATCACTTACAGTGTTATTTTTCATATTTTTCATAGAGTACTCTTTATAAAGTGCTGTATTTTTGTGATAGTACAAATGTTCTAATGTTGAATATGTATACTTTCCTTTAGAGGGGGAATGTTCTGTGTTTTAATAGGAAGTACAGCACTTGGACTACTACACCTAGTACTCATGATTTCTTTATTTGTTTATATAGCTATTAAAATGTGATAAACAATTAATCACAAAAAAAAAGTATTCCCCAATGTCTATGGTTACTTGTTAGTTTTTTGGATTTGATTGTCCGACAACATAGCTCATCACTGCGATGCTTTTTGGCAGCCAACTATTAATTCTCAGATGTCAGAGCATCCTTAAATGCATCATCAAGAATCTCGAATCTCATTTGATGAGAGCATAAATTTGACACACAAAAAAGTGAATCCTTTACTGTGAAGGATTTTATTGAGTATCTTAATCCAGTTTCAGGTCTCTGCACTTTGGTGACTCACACCCGCTGTCTCACACACAAACAGTACAGATGTGTGAGCACTCTTACCTGTGCACGGTCCAGGAGTCCGTAGACAGCGTGGATGTTGGTGTCGGGCCGTACCATTACAGCGTGGGACGGGACTCTGGCCAGGTGACAGTGTCTGTACTGTGAGACCTCGGCTTTAGAGCTATGGGAACACAGCAGCTGGAAATCTGTAGATAGGAGATCCACTGCCCACGATTCACCAGAGTTACCTGAATAAACACACAAAGTGAGGTGGTTATGTCCCTCAAAATGATGAGAACCTTAAAAGTGGAATATTTTGCATGTTGGAGTTTCTTGTCTTACCATCAGTGTTTTGGAAGACAGTGGAATGCTTGATGAAAGCCACATCTCCATCTCCCTTCGCCAGACACCTGAATGGACAGATAGACGTGCACATGTGGTGTGTGTTACAAGTTCAAGTCACTTTTCTATTGGAGGAAATAGAGTTGCTAAGTTTGAGGAACTATTTTGGGTGCCCCTGTTTCCAGAAGTACAAGAACGTCTATGGCTTGGATCAGCATGAAATGCTCCTGGTTGAATAATCAGTACAAAAGATGAACAGCCGCAGTAGAAAATATCTGTCATGGTGGTGGTCACAACATAAACCTATAGGATTGTTACATTATCTGGGAGAGTCCTGTGTTTCTATGTTCAGTAACATTGAGGATATCATGAAAAGAAACATTTGAAATGGGAATGCAGAATGGGGAAAAAGCAAGTGAAACATGTAATCCTGATGTGGGATGTTGCAGTTTTTAGTACCTGAAGGCACCGTCGTATCCATCATACAGGTCCTTTCCCTTCTCACATTTGTTCTGTCCTGAGCTGTCTCCCACACACAGACCACACAGGCTGCCGGGGAAACCGGGCTGGTTGGCACCTGGTACACAGCTCTGCTTGAAGAACCCTCCCACCACTAAGCATCATGGGAAACAGGAAATAAAAAAAGTCAAAAACTAGAAAGATAATACAAGAAATACTTCATTTCATTGTTTACACATGACGTTTAGGGAATACTACTCAGCCTATGACAACAGTTGTACTGTATAATGTTTACTGTGGCTTTAGTGGAGCTTTGTCAATTCTGAAAAAAACTCATGATGTAATCTTGGATTGGGCTTGCAAACTACACATTTTTAACAGAAAACCTGTGTTACATACTGAAGGTGTGGACTTCATGGAGCACGTTATCAGACAACTCAAAACGGTTGTGCGATTGCTGAGTTGGTCATGTGAGGGTTGAAATACTGTGCGCTGACAATATAACATAATATTCATTAAACTTCAGTTTATTTACAACAGACGGTTGCTTGGTTTTCAGGCATTTCTTATTGAGTGCCAAGTCGTAACCAGTCATAATTACAACTTGTATGTTGCACGAACACTATTTACACAGTGTGAAACTCGGAATTACACTAACTCCAATATGACATGAACGTGGCATAATAAACGATACTGAGTTGCATTATAGCCTTCTTTGGGGGTCTAGTTGGTGATCTGTCTCTTGCAAGACCCCTAACTTTATGGAAGTGCAGTACTAAATAGTTTGTAAGTGACAAGTATCCACATAGGCCCGAGTTCCTAAGCTGTTGTTATTATTATTTCACTGTTGACTGATTACATAATTCACAAAGCTTAACATATTTATGTAAATTGAATGCATGGTCAGCAATAATATACCACATATCCTTTATGGCTTTGAGCCCTCTGATAGTTTTCAGTCATTTAATGTTTTAATGTTTATCAAGTTTCATATTGTTTTGAAAAGAAAAAGCACATCACATATACAAAACATCTGCTGTAGGAAAATGAAAACTACTGCTGAAACAATTTGCTGATTAATCAGTTAGTGAATCAACAGAATATTAATCAACCATTTTAATAATCCATTAATCGTTTAGGTCATTAATTAAGTAGAAAAACGTTCTCTGGTTCCAGCTTTTTACAGTAAATATGAGGATTTGCTGCTTATCTCTGTTTTATATAAACAGTTATAAACAAATATAAAATATCTTTGGTTTGGACAAAACATCTTGGGCTAAGAGAAATTATGATGCATTTTTCACTATTTTCTTACATTTTAACGATTTTCAGTATTTGACCACTGGATTTCTACGAGTTCTGACAGCTCCAGCTCACACCTCTGCTACACACACACACACACACACACACACAGCATCATCCCACTGACCTTGGGGTATCTGACAGTGTTGAGGGGCGATCAGGCCTCTCTCCATCAGCGTTGCTACGGGAACGTTCCAGCCAGCCGTGCGACCGTATCCGGTGTGACAGGAGCTACGGCCACGCAGGTCGTCAAGGTTACGGATGTCTTGGCTACTCTTTTTCACCACTGCAACTGCATAGTACATGGAACCATCACGGTCCTCTGGAGACAGAAAACAAACAAAATAAACCTGTATCTGTCGTCTTCAAAACAAGAATGTGTGACTGTATCTTTGTTGATGTATCTTTGTTTGTGTGAGTCTCTGCTTTTGTGTTTTCACCTGTGTAGCTCTCGCCGGTCGCGGGGACCAAGCCGTACTCTTTGCCTGCCGTGTAGATGTAACCTCCGTCCAGAGTGACAGCATCAGCCTCGTTGTTCTATACAAATATGAAAAAGAAGAGCAGAATTTGAGATGCCAGAACTGCTAGTAAAAAAACATCAGTTGGTCTTTTTTTATTTAGTTGTCACAGATTCTTATGAGACAGGGAATAGAAGAAGACAGACAAGGAGTTGTGAAACTACAGAAATGGTAAAGATACTGTATGTTTGTGGCAGATGTGGGACAAAGTTATAGTTATACCAGTCACAAGTAAGTCTCAAACAAGTCCAGAGTCAAGTCCAAGTCCTGAACTTTGTGTTTAGAGTTCCAAACAAGTCATTATGCATTATCCTTTACAAAATTTAATGCCACTTTATAGTTAGTATAATACATTTACAGAAGGAAAGATACTTGTGGCATGGCTATAAGAATGGCAGTGTCTGTCGGTCAGTCCACCACTTTGGTCCAGACTGAAATATTTCAACACCTTGTGCACTGACTGCAATTAAGACATGCATTGTCCCCAGAGGATGAATCCTACTGACCTTGATGACCCCCAGACTTTTCCTCCACTAGCAGGTTGACATTTGTGGTTGGAGTGAAATGTTGGTGATCCTCTGACTTTTCATCTAGCGCCATCATCAGGTCAAAATATTAATTTGTCTCATACTTTGGTTTATGACAAAAAACTTGGAAAACTAATGCAATTCCCATCAGCCTCAACTGTTCTTTGTGTTTGGTGCTAATTATCAAATGTTAGCATGCTAACAAGCTAAATTAAGATGGTGAACCTGGTAAATATGCATGCTGACATGCTGATATTAGCATTTTAGCTTAAAGCACCATTGTGCCTAAGCACACTCTCACAGAGCTGCTAGCAGGGCTGTAGACTCTTAGTTTTGTTAAAATGTGTATTCATTACTTTCAAGTAAACTTTACAACATTTAAAATCAATGATAATTGATGATGATAACTTGAAATATCGTCTGTTGTTTGTCTGCTGGTCTGCACTACAAAATGCACCTTTTCCTCCTGCTCGCACAGCAGGATCAAAGTCCTTTTTATTCATGTTTTTGTCTAAAGTCATCACAGTCATGACTCGAGTCTGACTCCAGTCCAAGTCATATGACTCGAGTCCACACCTCTGGTTTGTGGTAGTTTAGAATCAGTGTTTCCATTTCATAGTTTGTTCACCAGAGAGCACAGATAAGTTTATTTTAAAGACTGTAAAATGTGATATCTTGGTCACAAATCTTTAATAACCAAATCTAAGCGATCATTATAAAAAATGTTATGTTATGTATTAATGTTAAAGAACAAATATCAGCTGGTATGACGCTTTCTTAAATATAAATATCGGTATCAGCCTCCGTCAGACTCTAGTGTTTCCCCTTAAATGTGCAGTGAATGAATACCACTGTAGCTGCTCCTCAGTAAGAAACGTCTGCTACCTTGATTTTCTTCATGCAGTCAGTCACAGAGTCCCCGTACACACACTTGACGGCTGGAGTCAGATCTTTACTTTGGAAAGCCACGGCCATGTCAGCACACTTCTGCTGCTCACCACTGGACAACACACACCACCGCAGGACACCTGGGATATTTATAGACGGATGGGTGGGCGGTAAAGAAGGAAAGAAAGATAGATGGATTGGTTAACCAGATGGGGTTAAAATAGAAATAAATAAATCAATTAATGTCATACAGAAGCTATCGAGAAAGCCACAAGTTTTTTCCTAATAAGGTTTGATGGAAATGTAAATAATATTACTAAGAGAAAAACAAACTTGAATTGCCTCTAATGTGGAGTCGTTTAATAACTTACTCCTTCTGATGTTGGCTAGTAGTTACTCAGTAAACTGTATGGCATTGTTTCTGATCAGAAATGGTGAAATACCAATTTTGGTTTACTCTTATTAAGAAGATTTAACTTATTTAAATCCATGTGTTGTTACTCTGTTGATTTAAATTATTTAAATCCATGTGTTGTTACTCTGTTGATTTAAATTATTTAAATCCATGTGTTGTTACTCTGTTGATTTAATTTATTTAAATCCATGTGTTGTTACTCTGTTGTGGGAACAGTTACTGTATCCCACAGTTCAATTTCACTTTCAGAGAGAGTAAGGTTTGTAGGTTAATGTGTTTAATATATGTGATATTTATGTGTTCTATTGCTTATTCAAACATTGGTTAAGCTGAAAAGAATTTAAAGTAATTATATTTATATTGCATTTTTGCATTACTAATAATATCTCTTTAATAATGGGGTATTATAATGTTTGGCATGTTAAGTACAGTTTTAAATCAGTATAGATAGATAGATAGATAGATAGATAGATAGATAGATAGATAGATAGATAGATAGATATGTGTCACCTTCAGCTTTACAGTCCATGGCTTTCAGAGCATTGTGATAGAAGCGACCCATCCACTTCTGGGGGTCGTCTGACTCCACCCCCTGAAACATGATGGATGACTCAGAGAAGAGTACAGTTCCTCCTCCATACGCCGCAGACGAAAACACGTTGAAGCTCGACTTCTCCTGCAGACAGCAAGTAGTTACACTCAATTAATCTCACACATAGAATCTGACAGTAATGTGGTTAAATGTCTGATTGCTTCACTGTGTTTTAAGATACTTTTACACCTAAAACTAAAGCCAACAATTCGATACCTCCGAACTTCTGGATAGGATGATAACCGATATGACACGCATGCATTGTACTGTAATTAAATGTTTACATCTTATTTTGGTAATTATGGAGATAACATTGCACATGATTATTTTAAGATAGTGATAGTATGGCATTTTTATCAGCACATGCCTGCTCAGGCGATAGTGGAAAAAGAGGCGTTTGGACGTACCAGGCCCTCCGTCAGCATGTTCAACACCACAGAGGGAGTGACGTCGTTGCCGACCACAATCCCACGAAATGGGACGCGGACCAGATGGCACGTTTTCCACTGAGAGACAGGAGCTCTGGTGCCGTCACGACACAACAGCTCATAGTCCGATGACACCAGTGATTGTGCCCAGTCTGGGCCATTTCCTGGTGAAAAAATAGCTGGTTAGCTAACAGACATGCTGACAAGCTAACTGAATACAACAAAGTGGCTGAATGGGTCACTAGTAACTGTGATAACCAACTAATTACTAAAACGTTAAGACATTACTATCAGTGTTCTCCTGGACAGTCGTGTGTTTGATGAAGGCCACATCTCCTGCATCTTCGACCAGACACCTACAGAGACAGAAACAAATGAAATGGGAGAATTGAAGATGCAAACTACTTGCAGAATTTCACATCAGTTGCTTTGAAAGTGTTTGTGTTCCTCAAATCCATTTAACCATAAAACCTGTTGCGTCACAAAGAGGATGCTAACACGCTTTGCTCTTGTCCCCTTGGTATTGCCTTGCTAGCAGCGTGGCAATGTCAGTTGACTGTTCAGGTCCACCACTTTGGTCCAGGATGAAATATCTCAACAACTATTAGATGGATTGCCATGAAATTTTGCACAGCCATTCATTTTTCCCAGATGACAAATCCTAAAAAACTTTGGTTCCTCTAGTTACACCAATAGCAGCATGCTAACGCGCTAAACTTAGATGGTGAACATGGTTAATATTATACCTGTTAGCATTGTCATTGTGAGTTTTTTTCATGCTAGCCTTGGCATTTAGCTCAAATGCTTGATTAATTTAATTGTTTTATAGACATTATGATAAACGTCTTTATCTTAGTGCTACAATATCTTTCAACTTTTCAAGCACCAGCGCTGTATCCCCAAACTGTTTTTTTATTTATATATAATTATTTATATAATGTATGATCTATAATTTACATATAGTAAGCAAGTGGGACAAAGTGCCAGTGTTTTCTGCACATTCATTTAGATAAAATTGCATTATTAATAGATTGTTCTCATTGTTGAGATTGATATCCTGAAGATAACATCTGTTATATAAGAGATCTAAATATTTAAAAAGTTAAAACCTGTACTACTCCTGGTGATGGTGGGGGAAAGGAAGGAATCTGGATAGGTCTTGGTGTGGACAAAAATAACATGCACTCCACGTGTGCATATACAGTACACAATACAGTAGTATGTAGAGTCTGAATGTGTGTTACCTGAAAGCTCCCTCATAGCTGAAGTATCTCTCTTTGCTGCTCATCTCACAAACGTGCGCTCCGCTACCATCTCCTCTACACAGCTGACACAGAGACGCAGGGTCACCAGTCTCGTGTGCTCCGGGGATACAGCTCGCATTGAAGAAACGTGCCACACCTGAACACACACACACACACGTCTCTCCAGCTTTCTGTATGTACAGCCTGCAGTATATGTAGTATATTGTATGTATGATTCCTACCATGTGGGACGTTGCAGCCCATCACAGACATGTAGCCCTGGTCTATGAGGTATCCTAAAGGCATATTCCAGCCGGCTGTTCGGCCTTTCCCGGTGTGGCAGCTCTTTTTTCCTGCAAGGTTGTTGATGTTGATGCCAGAATTCGCTTTCTTCACCACAGCAACTGCATAGTAGGAGGCACCAGTACCTGAGGCAACAGCAGCACAGGTGTTAAAACACAAATGACAATAAGTCCTGTTGGTACTTTGACATCAATATGACATTCTGGCTCTGCGCTCTTATTATCAGGGATCAAAATAAGATCAAAGTGCAAACTGACACTCCTGTTTTGATAAATCCCACATGCTGTACGGAGATTATAATCAGAGTAATAGCTGTGATAAGTCAGCATTAACTTACTCCAGGTTACCCATGATAAACAGCAAAATGAACTCGAGCTAATGTGTCAACATGAGAGGAGAGTAATCACAAATATTCACCAAGCATCATGCAACACTATAGTATAATCATAGTTTTGTGACAAGGAATCATCTATTACTTGTTATATTTTCTGATTTAAAAAAAGATTTTATTTCAGATGTAATGCCATTATCAGATCTAAGACATTATAAGGTTAAAGGTTAATCATAAAAATGAAATAAATATGAGTTTTCAATATATATATATATTCTTTTAGAGAAGTATCACTGGGACTACGGATTGTTTGGTTTTGACCAAATGAGCTCCATTTTTCTTGAACATTGAAAAAGCACATTAAAGCAATTGTTCGACATTTGGGAAAATACGTTTGTTTGCTTAGCTTAGCTTAGCACAAAGACTGGAAACAGGGGGAAACAGCTAGCCTGGCTCTGTCCAAGAGATAGTCCAGCATGTAACTTCCCATAAAACCACAACTTGTTTGTTTTTATATTTCGTTTTTTGTACAAATGAAACAAATTAGATATAAAGTGTTAATTAGTGATCTTAGAGGTGCTTCTAGTTGTATTTTTTAATTTTTTTTACTTTTGGACAGAACCAGTCTGTTTCCCGTTTCCAGTTTTTATGCTAAGCTAAGCTAACGACCAGCTGGCTCACCTTCACATTTAGTGCAAAGACATGAGAGTGGCATCTATCTGCTCACCTAACTCTTGGCAAGAAAGGAAATAAGCATATTTCTCAATATGTCAAACTATACCTTTAAATATTCAACATTAAAACAGCACATACTGAATGAGCTAACCTGTGTTTTTTAAGTGCTAACCTGACTGAGGAGCAAACGTCTAACTCCTGTTTTTCTCTCTGAATCACTACATCTTTCCTTCCATGTTTCACTGTTTGAGTCTCTCTTACAGAAAGACAAAAACACATCAGATAAGAGTCAGTTCATGGTTTTACGTTAAAGTAACTATAGAGTTCTGGTAACCCGTCATCATCAGCTCTGTGTTGCTCGTTGTACTTTTATCGTAACTTTACTGAGGAAGGGAGGAGTGTTACTCCTTTACTGCTGCTGATTCTTCTCTCCTTGATGCTTTGAAAAGATCTAAAATGAATCTTACGATCAGCCTTTGATTCACTGGCAGCCATCTTGAAGGAAGCAGTCTTCCCCAGTTTGTAGATGTCAGTGCCGAACATGGACAAGGCATCTGCTTCTTTTCTCTGCAGAGACAGAAGCAAACAAAAAGATTCATGATGTTATAAATGTCAGGGAGTTACCACAATACCTTCAATATCAAGAGCCCCAATGTTAAAAGACACTGACAGCTATATAACTTGTAGAACATTGTATAAAGAAACACTGGGAGTTTCTGTGGCCTTGTGATGGTTTTGAAAATTTAGCTGAACAAAACAACCATATCTTTCTTCTTAAAATAAGAACATGAAAGTCTAGCCAAGTCTAAACAAAGATCCACAAGAGGTTTAAAGACTCAACACCAGCTTAGACGTTTGAGAGGAATACTTAATAGCTTTTTGAGTATACATTTCCCTATGTAGGTTATAAGGAAATACCTGTACGTTGTGACATTAATGCTTGTGTTTCACCCCTAGTTCAGCCTCTGGTAACTGGGACGTGCTGTTCTCAGATCAGAAATCTTCCAGTTTGTGTCATAAACAAGCCAGTGTGATAACTGTATCACCTATTAACAAGGTTATTGCAACTTTCCATAGAGTTTCTGCCTTATTATCTGATGCCTGATTGTGTGTTCTGCCACTCAAAGTATTTTATTAGCTTTTAACGAGTCCTCTCTTGAACAGATGACTAAATTGATAAGATATTTTACAATGCAAGAGACTGTATGATTATAAAGTAGTATAAAACATTCAGAAACACAAGTGATTCAAACGTGTTGAGTTGAATAAGGTTTGAAGATTTATTCAATTAAAGTTCCTGTTGTCAAAATCCGACCTGCAGTTTCTGAACGCAGCCCTCGACCGTCGCTCCGTTGACACAGCTGAGGGACGGACGGATGGAGACTTCTGCGAAAGACTGCGACATGGCCTGGCATTTCCTCTGCTCCGCATCTGAGATGGTGCACCATCTGATGCTGCTCTGACCAAACACTGAGAGAGAGAGAGACACACACAGAGACCACTCATCATTCTCTTATTAAACCACCAAATGATTCATGAAAACATCTCAAGTATCCAACGACTATGTCTATATTCTTTCTGCTTTAGTACAGTGCTTCCCAACCTGGGAGTCGGGGCCCCTCAAAGGGTCACAAGATGGTTAACAAGATGGAAAAAAAAAAGTTTGACCTCTTCACACCTCACTCTTTGGTTGAACTGCTCACAGCTCATATGCAACCTGTTATAAGGTGTCAGTAGATGTTGCTTTGCTTTAAAGGGGTCACAAGCAATAAAGGTCATGAACCAGTGTCTGATGAATATAATACAGTATATGTACACTTTCTGTTTTCTTATCAAGGCCATCATACAGGCGCAATAAGTTGAGGTGAACTGGATAAATACTTTGGTCAAACTACAGTACTGATGACTTTTTTTAACTTTAAGAATGTTGCCTTTCACTATTGCCCTAAAAAGCTTTTTATTGTTGTATTATATGTATCTTCTCACCTGTGGGGTAATCCAGTTCACAGAGTTAAATACATTTTAGTCAACCTCTAAGACAGTTGGTTTTACATGGCCACACAGTAAGACACAGAAGAAGACACTAAATCTTTAATAAATCAAATATATGTCCAAAAATTAAACAATAACTGTCATTTTGTGTAACTTTGCAGTGTATATAGTTTTAAAAAAGCAGCTCTTACCAGTATGTAGTATTAGTAGTAGAGCTCCCGCTGTCCTCCACATGGCCATGGCTTCGGTCTCTCTTCCTCTCTCTGCAGTGTGAACTAGCCTCCTTTCCCCTCTCCTCTACTTTATATGATGACTCTTGAGTCAAAGTCCAACTTCTATCTTCAAGACCCGGCTTAAAGTCCTAGTATGAAGTTCAGATGAGGCTCTAATTTTAGTGATTTACAACTCATCTACAGCATGTCGTTCAGGAAGCACAAGCCTCTCAGCTCGAGTATGTGAAGCTCAGTGTAGAGTTCATGAAGCATGCCTCCCTGGTGTACCTGGTCTGACACGTCTCTGCTGCCTGCTGCCTGGCTGGAGGCCAAAGCCCGGACAGAGAGGTCTTTTACAGTCAGAGAGCCCCACCTCTGCTTTCCTCTCACTCGTGTGGGGCTTTTCCACTGATGGGCAAAAAGGAAAGACGGGATTCAGGTCAACACAGTGAGGCCGTTGGTTACTGAGTCATTGCTCTGGCTGCTGAGAGACAAGGAGCCTGTTTACCTGCTTTGGTTGCTAACTTTGACCTTGTCTCTGACTAACATGGAGGCTGATGAAGTCAGTTATTCCCCATTTGCAGACGCTGTGAACCGAGCCTCATGACTGCTGTACCAAAAGCAAATTCTACTCACTGTGGCTGTGTGGTCATTAAAGTGAAGTAAAGTGAGGTGAAGTGGGTGTTCTGGTACTTGCCCTCCACTGCTCTACTGTTCTGGGTCTGAATTGGGGCTGGGACCTGCAAGTCATCCTCTAAAATTATCAACAAAAGTCAGTTATTCCCAGTGGTGGAAAGTACATTTACTCACTTACTGTACAAATTTGAGGTACTTTACTTAAGTATTTCCATTTTATGCCACATTTTACTCCACTACATTTATCTGATGGCTGTAGTTACTATTTACTTAACAGATTTACAAAAGATTTTACACAAAAACGTGATGCATTTATAAAATATGATGCATTCCTATAGATTTAACTACCTGACAGTATATAAAATTGTTAAAATGAATGCATCAATAATAATAATAATCAGTCATAATATACTGTATGACAGTATAACAGCATTAAGTACTTTTATTTTTGATACTTTAAGTACATTTGCTTGTAATATGTATGTACTTTTACTTAAGTAACATTTTAAATCCAGGACTTATTTTTTTAATTTTACATTGTGGTATCTGAATACTTCCTTCACCACTGCTTATTTCCTAATTCCTCTTTGCCAAAAGGTCTCATATCTTTTGTAAGAGACATTTCCGTTACAAAAGATATAGAAGGCTAACAGACTCTCAGTAAATCCCCTAAATTGAACTTTTCTTTCAGGCTTAAGAGTATGCAGGAATGTATGACTCTCCTCAGGAAAGATGCAGAACTCAAAGTGCTGTAGTAGCAAGCAGCTGCTCCATATCAAATTAGTTTCAGGAGAGTAATAGTACAAAGAAAACAGGGCAATTGTTACTGGAGACAGAGCAGCTTTATGGCATTTGACACGTTAATTCCCAACAAAACCAACAAGACATTTAGGCAACTTCCAACAAAGCTTCAACAGGTTGCGGCCGTTTCTGCAAACTATGAAGCATCTGTCAAATGGAAGCTGCAGGATATGAGGACGCATGATTATCATAATAACATTTGTGATTATGATGATAAAATATTTCTGCAGACATCTGGTGAAACACAGGAAGGCAGCCTGATCATAAAAATCTGTAATTGCTCTGATTGTTCCTCCGTGTTCATACTATGGTACCAAGCATGTGTGATAAGAACAGTAAAGCTGTAAAAATGGTATATCATGAAAGATGAAGACAACAACTGACCTGAGAAACTGCTGTCACGTCTGACTGTCTACAATACTAAACTTATACAACTTCTACAATCTATTTTTCTTTGCATGCAAATGTTAAAACTGCAGCTCTTTCTGTCCCTCACGTGTTTCACAATAAAAACAAAAACTCACTGTAGGATCCTCGGCCAACCCCACTGAGCTTTTCTTATTGTCACGTAGAACAGACTCTTTGTGCATCCAAGGCACCTATAAAGACATTTTAACAAGGTCTTTACAGATCATATAACAATATCTATGTGTTGTTCACTTATTTTTGTTCTCTTCACATCCTGAGGTTGATTTCTTGCCAATGTTGAATTTATATCTCCTTTCACTCTGTGGATTATTGCAGGTTATATACCAGATTATGGCTACTTGAACCTGAGGACCGGATGAACTCAAGGAGAGTGATACTGTGTCTCACATTATAATGTGAGGCAGATCTGTGACGATGATTATAGATAGATGTATTGGGGAATTGAGAGAGATTCATATTTTGTAGAATTAAGAATGTGAAAATAAAGCTCAAGAATTAGCTTTAAACAATTAAAACATCACTTCACTAGTATATTCATCTCAAAATGTGTCCTTGTTATAATCTTTGTATTAATTCATTTGTTTGTTTTCTATTTATTACTTATTTAATCTGACAATTTCTTATAATTTCTTATAGTTATAATTTCCTGGAAAGAACTATATAATTTGGTAAAAATCAGAGGGAAAACAGAGAAAGTGCTCACTCAGTACACTTTGGATTTATTGATTCTTCTAATGTGCCAGTGTAACTCAGAGAGTCTTTAGGTGTGAAGCTGAACATGCAAAAATATATTTGTTTATAAGCAAGCACACGATTCTGTTATGTCTCGTCAGTTATGTTAAGTTCCATGTCTGTCATGTTTCTGTTTCCTGTTTTGGCTTGTCTGTTTTATTTTGAAAAGTCTAACCTTCCCTCTCGTTTCAGGTCCCTTTACTTCCTGCCTTTGTGTGTTTCCCGCCGTTGTGATTGTCTGCCCCGCCCTAATTGTTTCCACCTGTTCCCCATTACCTCTTGTGTATATATTGTCGGTGTCTCCCTTGTTCTGTTGCCAGATCGTCTCCTACATTTCATGTCTTCATGTCATGCGCCTTGTTTTTGGATGAACCTGATTGTAAGGACTTTGCAACTTTTATTAAAACTTCTGAAAAGCCAGCCTGATTTCCGCGTCCTGCTTTTGGGTCCACCTGCTTTGTTGTCTGCTTAACAGATTCAACATATAGGACTAATGCAGTTTTCACTAATAAATAATGAATGAAGACTTACTTGGGTTTAAATGGAGCTTTAATTTGAAGGACATTCCAATTTTCTTCAGTTAGTTTTAGTTGTTTTTCCAGGAAACTCATGAAAAACTAAGAAAGGTTCCAATATTATTGTTATGTAATAGTGTCAACATGACGTTAGTTAAGAAGAAAACTCTTTAAATTATTAATATTTTACATTTTTTAAATCATTAAGTTGAAAACAAGCAAAACTATTTTATTCTGCTAGGATTTGGTTAATGAATTTAGTAAGACTCAGTGCAACACTACGTACCTTACAAGAGGTCTTCTTCTGCAGTCAGGTGTGATCTCATTTACAGTGACTGACCAACAACCTGTCGGCTCTGCTGCAGCACGGTGACTGATTAATTAGAGCATCAGTGTGTTATGTATGAGAGGGAGACAGAGTGTGTGAAAACGAAAGAGACTGTTGGTGTGGGAGAGAAAGTGGGTAAAAAAGGGCAGAGAAATAAAAGGATGGAAACGGTTGAATGTGAGCGCATGAAAATTTTGTTTTAATGTGTGTGAAATCTGACACTTGTTCACCTGGTGTTAGTAAGGCTGTGTTTATACAAGTGACACTGCCCCCTCTAGGTGACACTTACAGGGCTTCACAGACCCTTAGTCTTGCTGTATTTAGACACTGGTGATGAAGATCATCCTCTGTAAAAAGGTCAGCTGTCTGCAATCTCAGTTTTTCATCCTCTAAGGAGTTTGGGAAACGTAGAGTGTACTTTCTGAAATGTTACTGACCTCTATTTAGTATATATAAAAGTATATTGTTTATACTTACTGTATTATGTGTGATGACTGAATAAAAATACTACTTCTACTACTTGTACTGACCTCTATTTAGAGAATTTTATGAAAATGAAATCAAATATCTGACAGTTTATTCAAAACTTCAATGATTGTAGTTCTACTGTATTCGCAACTAAAGTGGTTAAGAGCAGTTTTTTAGTTTGTAACTATGAATACTTTTCATGCTTATGTCTTAATTTGGGTTCTTGACGTGATGTTTTTTTAGCCATGCTGCAGGCACGGCTCTAGGAATGGAAACGTCGCTTAGCTAGTTGGTCCACCACTTTGGTCCAGACAGAAATTTCCAAATATTCATGGTCCTCAAAGGATGAATCCTAATGACTTTGGCGACCTCCTGACTTTTCCTCCTGCACCACCATGAGGTTGACATTTGTAGTTTTCAGTGAAATGTCGTGACAAGTATTGGATGCATTGCCATGAAATTTGTTACAGATATTAATGTTCCCCTCAGGATCAATTGCAATCACTTTGATCCTCTAGCACCATCATCAGGGTCAAAATTTGTCCAATACTTAATTGATTAGTTGGTTAATGAGCAAAAACTAATGACATTCCCATCAGCCTCAGCTGCTTTGTGTTAAGTGCAAATTAGCAAATGATAGCATGCTAAGTTAGCATGGTAAACCTGGTGTCTAAACATCACCATGTTAGCTTTGTCACTGTAAGCATGTTAGCATGCATTTAGCTCAAAGCACTATTGTGCAGCCTCACAGAGCTGCTAGCATGGCTGCAGTCTTGTTAAAATGTGTATTCATTACTTTAAAATAAACTTTACAACATTTACAATCAAACAAAACTAAGACAGTGAACAAAGTCAACATTACAAATCCTAAACTTCAACATGTTAGCATTGTTATTGTGTGCATGTTTGCATGCTGGTGTTAGCACTTAGCTCACAGAGTCACTAGCGCTGCTGTACTCTGATTTATCCTCAAGTACTAAATTAGATGTTGTTGACTCCTATTTAGTTGCTAAGAATTAAAAAAAGAAATAATTCAATATCAAAATCTGAAAACCTACAGATGGAAATAATTTGTAGAATTATAACCAAAATGTCAGTGTTTTCTTCATGTTTGATTATGATTGTCGTTCCACTGTATCTGTAACTACTGTGGATAAGAGATTTGTGTTTTTTGATTTCTTCTTTATTTTAGTTCATGAAGTGGCATTTTTCCATCATTAAAGAGTCAGCAGATGCTTCACCTTCTTCCCAGGCAAGAAGCTGAATGTCTCTGTTAAAAGAACCACATTGGACATCAATAGAGAGAAACCCGCAGTAGAGGTGAAAGTAAAGGAAAATATATTCATATTTACAGTTATTATATCATATTCACATTCATACACATTCCACAACGCAAAAACAATAATCATCTCCGGTGATCGGTCGAGGGATTTCAGTAAATCTCAATAAAGACTTTTATTTTTTTTTGTACCAAAATAGGCAGTTAGAGCAGGGATAAATATTATAATATGTTAGATATAGATCCATCTCTGTAATAGATTCTTTGCATCGGTGCTTTACTCTAACAGACAGTGGCATGGTCCCCTGGCTAAAACACACAGCCGGAGTCATACAGAGAGTCCAGTTCTGTCAACCGACGACACCACCGGTTTACTCGATTCATATAGAGGATTATAGATGGAAAGAAATCATTTAGCTGAACATTCTGTGAGGAAATATTAAAGCTTTCAAAACACATGTGGTCAAAACTATTTATTATTTGGGTTATAAGAGCTACTCTGTTGACAGAGCGGTCTCTCTGGATGTCTCCGGTCTCCAGTCAGCTTGGAGGAGTCGCCTCGGGGGGTTGAGGGTGGAGATGGGAAGTGGATGGCTGACAAGGTCCATACAGGGGCTGTGTTACCAAAAGCATCTTGGTATTTCTTGAGATCACTGAGTTTCAGGTTAGCCCCATTAGTGACGTCACTCTCTTTTAGCTCTGTTTTTGGTCTCCACCAACTCCTGAAGGAAATATCTGGCTCTTTAGCTGCTAAATGCTCCTCTAGATTCACCAGCTATTTGCTAACTGTGTCTGTCTGCCGTTTGGTGCTGAGCAGGTATAGTGTACAGTGGGTTTTTAGAGCTTTTTCACTGAAAATGAGGCTATGAGAGTGGGGAGAGTGAACCTAAACAAGTTACAGCCAAACAAAGAGCTGAAACTTGCTATAAAGCTCCGTAAAGCCTTTCACATTGTCTTCACATTGTCATTTGATACATTGTTATTATAAAAATATTGATTATAGTTGCTTTTAGGGAAACACCAAATCGTTATTTTTTACCTGTTACCCAGCAGAGCGTTGCGTGATCTCACAGATGTCTACTATCTGCCCGGAAACATAAAATGTTTGCTTTGAGGCTAAACCGACCGTTATATTCACCGCTGTTCCAGCCAAAACTGTTGATCAGCGGCACACTGTGAAACCAACAGCAAGTTGTGAATTATGTTGCCCGTGGGTTCTCATGCATGATACAAACAAAACAGGTACCCACTTGTAAAATCATTGCTCCATAGCACTATTCAGGCTACTAAAACCATTTAACACCTGCAAATTGGCCTGATAAAAAAAAGAAAAACAGGACAATAAAACAGCTGCAGTGCTGAAAAATATGACGAGAAAAAAAAGTTGTTTTGAAGCTAGGTTTCAACCCAAGCCTGTACTTTACTGCATACAACATAGTGAGGATTCTTTTCTTCAGTGCAAATAAAGCTTAATATATTCTGTGACGTGTGTTCACCCGTTGTGAAGCTAGTTAGCTTCTCCTCAGTCTTTGTTTTGAGCAGCAATGACTCTGGAAAGACAGGAAACAGATGTACAAAGCGAGGGTCACATGACTGACTTGTATTTGTAAAGTTGTAGCTACTATAAAGCGGGAAACGGTGCTTCAAAATAGAAACATTGTTCAGGAAATTCACTACAAGTTTCTGTTATAAAACTTGTTGGATATTGGATTTAGACGTTGGTTCAGCCTCGGGCAAATATTTTATCTTTCTGTGCAGACTGTAGAGACATATGTGGGATCATGAAAATACAACCTATTGCTGAATAACAGGTAAAAATATAACGCTTTGATTGTCCACCAATGTATGGAGTGCTGAGGTCACGAATGGAGCTAGTTTCAGGTGTTATTTATGCACATTGGGACTGAAAGCTCAAACTTGTAAATCCAGCATGACAAAACGTGTTGCCAGAAGAGCTAATGCAGTCGATTAGTTAGTCCTGACGGTAGCGTTTAACTACGCAACAATAGCATGACATAGAGCAAATGAGATAACTGCAAAAACCAAAAAGTGTTCCCTGACCTCCTTAGCTCTTTCAAACCAGCATAACTGAAAGAAAAGTGGGTGTGTCACATATCCACATACCAGAAACACTGGGATGGTATCAGTTCTGTCACGCTAAGATGCTTTTAAGAAACCAGCCCTCATTAGTGCAACTACAGTAAGATGGAAAGCTATAACGATGATGCTGATGATTATGATCGTGATGATAGTGTTGATGAAGAAGATGATGATACACTGTTCAATGCTGGAGTGCTCAACTAATGTCACACTGTGAATGTGGAGAAGGAGAGGAGGAGAGAGATGAAGGCATGAGACAGAGAGGAGGAAGAGGAGGAGGGGAGGAGAGAAGCCCTTGTGGGACGAAGACTTGGGTAATACAGACCAATGTTTTTTTTAAAGTGACGATCTGGGCCTGTATTTATCAAACTGTTGGACTTAAATGAAAGATGAACTTCACTTTTACTCAGACTAGCCTTAAAAATTAAAGCTATTTATCAAATTTCTTTTGACATAAAATACTATATAAATATATAAATATTATTGGTCATAGCTAAAGCAATATGTTTAATTCAGAATAAGGTAGTTTAAGCCTATTATTTGCATTTGATTCACACATTTAATAGGATTTGACACCACTTTTTCTTCTTTTTGCTTTTAGCATTCATCAGAGTGCAAACAACAACAACACAGCTGTCATTGATTTTGATTGCAATAACTTTCCATGCATCTTCATTATCACTAAATTTACTCTCATTATCTGTTTTCTCTGGTGTACCTCGTCTACCAACAGCAGAATTTATTTCCTGGCTGCTCCAGTTTGGTTTTCTTTTTTGTTTCCATTTCAGCCAGTTCTTTTATCCATATTTGTATATTTATATATTATAAATATATTAAGATTTTTGGTAGTTTTACTTAACGTTAATTTCTACTGTATTGTTGAATTCACACAAATACAATTTAATTTAATAATAAAATAACTTTAAAACAATTAAATTGATATATGTTTTTGCCAAATAACATACTGTATCACTTTAAAAACAATGAATAGGGCAGTAAATCCTTGTCTCTGATTGGCTGTTCCTACTCTGAGCATACATGTTATCGCTTGCAAGCTGCTCTTAAAGGTTCCTCCCACACTTCACTGTAAGTAGGAGTAAGATCTTGATAAATGTATCCTAACCTTTACTTTTAGCAAAAGTTAACTTTTTTTAATTTTTGGCTATTGAAATTGTTCTTAAGCATAATTCTCAGATATTTAATAAATATGGGCCCGGGGCTCCAAATGGACTCTGAAACCAATATGAGGCCTATTTTCTCAATTTGTTTTTGGCCTCAAAAATAAAATGGCAATAGAGTACTCCATGCTTTATCTATTTTAAAGCAATCTAATTTACTTTTCTATTTAAATTTTGATTGAGAATTTCTGCTTCTTACAAGAAATATCAACAAGTGTCTTATGCTTATGATCATTTTCTTTCTTACATCTCTAAACTGTAAATCGGTACTATAGCTTCATTTTGGCCCTTGATACCAAAATGCTGGGGCACACTGTAAAGTTTTCACCTCCATATCTAAAGTCTGGAAAGGAGGAAGGAGGGTTGGGATATGAGAGGAAGACAAGAAAGATAAAAACTCTAAACAGGTGCAATGCCATGAGGAATGACAGACAGACAGGAAAGGAGATCAAGATTTTGTCCCAAAAACATGCTCTTAAAGCTACAGCGTGCAAAAGTCTGCCTCTTGGTGACAATATTATCATTACAAACCCATACATGAATGCATTACCCTTCGTTAATATGAAAACAACAACGACAACAACAATAAGAACAATAATGAAATCAAATCAGATAATGGTACATGTCGCCTTGATTTGAACCACCTCCTTAAACATTAAGGAACCGAGCTGTAGGAAGATCCACCAATAGGCTGCTGGACAGACTTTAGCTCCTCCCACTTCAGGAAGTAGCAGTCCCAGATAGTCCCAGCCTCGTCAGACTTTATGTGCTTGTGTAAATGTGTGTGTGTGTGTGTGTGTGTAGTGATGTGTGTCTAAGAGAGAGAGAGAGAGAGAAAGACAGAGAGAGAGGAAGCAGGCTGATAATAGAAAATTAGAATTATAGAAGTAGGAAGTGTTGACAGGCTGATGTGTGTGATCATGTAGTGTGTTTATTCAGAGTCGCTCCTTGGTGGGCACCCAGATGTAAGGACCAGACTGCTCCTCAATGACCTGCTTCACCTGCGAATACACCTCCTCTAGAGACGCGCCATGGACTATAGCTGCAGACAGACACAGAGAGAGAAATTTAATATCCAATTTCTTAACCCACCAAAAAACATATTACCAGTAACACACAGTGTGTGGGAAAAGGAACTATAATCAAAGTCTCCATTACAGGAGGAGTAACCTTTAAAGGTCAACATCTGTGTGTTTGTGTATTTTTGTTCTATGTGGGAAAATAAAGTACAGCCATGTTTGAACCAAACATAATGCCTGGCTTGTGAAAATGTAATGTACTCCTTTCTGAATCTCTTGTGGTTGACTTGCTCACTTTACATAAAAAGGTTTCACATCGGGACTTTGAAATCTTTCGCGTTCTACTCAATACTGTTACTGCTTTTGTTCAAGGAATGGTTCAACATTTTGGGAAATTATTGTCTTTCTTGCCCAAAGTTAGATGAGAAGATCGATGCCACTCTAAGACAGATGGTATCAATCATCTCATCTAACTCTTGGAAAAAAAAGTCAAAAAGGATATTTCCCAAGATTTTCAAACCATTTATTTAACATTTGAGCCGTGGTGGACTATATTTCCAGAACTCTTTCTTGGTCCTGAGCTGTCAAATTCCCAGAACGTCTCCCATGGAAAACTGACTGTGACTCCTGTTCCTGCATGAACTCATCACAGAAAATTCATAGACCATTAATGGGTTAAGGTGCACGTGGGAAAGGAACAGCAGCTCGTGTCTGTTCGTGTTTGCATGCTGGTAACTAACCGGTGAAGAACTCTGTGAACTCCTGCTCCAGTTTGACAGCTCTGTCGAAGGTCTTCCTCGCCTGCTCCTCGGTGAAACGCTTGTTCATCTCTCTGGAGAGACAGACAAGAGATCCAATATCAAGGCACCGAGGAAGAATTAAAAACATCTTTTACATTAAACTAAACCCTCAGCAACCATGTTCACCAGTGGGTAACTGACATGATGGTAATTAACTTTTATTACACTGGAACTGCACCTTGGAAACAGCAATCTCACCACAAGGTCCATTTAGTAGCTTGTTCTGGAGATTTCAACCATATGACATTGTCCTCATCAGCTGATAGGAACCTGTTCAGTTGTCATTGAATTGTAGATGTTCATTCCTCAAGGCGGTTTTTGGATCTCTCATCCATGTGGGCTTGAAAGTTGAGCTTGAGAGTCGAGCTGCTGATGAGGACCATGTGGCCATGGCTGAAAGCTCCAAAGCAAGTTACTAAATGGACCTTGTGGTGAGATTGTTGTTGTCAATTGTTGTTTCCAAGATTTAGAATCAACTTTAAAGCTCAACCTTCACGCCAACATGGAAGACAGATCCAAAAAGTGCTCAGAACTAAGGAGTATTTGAACATCCCCAGTTCCAGGACAACTGAATAGGCTTCTATCTGCTGATGAGGAACATGTGATGTGGTAGAAAGCTTAAAAAACAAGCTACTAAATGGACCTTGTGGTGAGATTGTTTAGCTCAAATACAGGATGTTGTATATGCTATGGTGGCTGTGTTAATATTTACGCTACTTACAGGATGTTGTCGACGTTGCGTGGTCTAATGAAGATAGCGATGGGATGGAGGCCTGCCAACTGGAGACGCTTAATCGCATTCCCTGATACATCCAGTATACAGTGTTTACCCTGAGAGAGAGAGAGACATGGAGGAAAACAGAGAGAGAGAGAGACAATTAGACAACTTCTTCCCGTCCTCCATCAATCCCTCCATTGACTCCTCTCTGTCCTTGGTGTATTGTATCTCCTCTCTCCTCACTCTCTCTCTCTAAACTCACCTTGTCAGCGACTTCTTTGACAGACTGTATGCTGGTTCCATACAGATGGCTGTTATACTGTCCAGCCTCTATGAACTTGTGTTCCTGGATCTCCTGCTCCATGAGCTCTCTGGAGGACATGAAGTGGTAATCTCTGCCGTCCACCTCGTAGTCTCGCCGCGGCCGCGTTGTGTCTGAGGATCATAGATTTTACACAGATTAAGATATTATTTAAGAATAAATATAATCTGATATCTAATAATATAATGGTGATCAGGTCCCTTTCATTAGGTTTTTATGTGCTGTTTTGTATGTGTCAAGCTATATGTATTTCTATAAAGGCCCATCTATCGACAGCTGTCATACTCTATCTTAGGTTTTAAATGTTGTGGTATTTGGTTGATGCAATGTACTTTTCCTATAAAAGATCATTAAAAAAAAAAGAATAAATAAATAAAAAGTATAAATGTATCTTTATATCCAACTCAAGTACATCTTTTATTACATATCTATTTCTAAAAATTACACGTGTGTGTCCTAATCTTTACTTTTAGCGAATAACTTTATTTTGGCTATTAAGGTTATTCTTAAGCATAATTCTCAGATATTTCATAAATACAGGCCCGGCCCGACCAATAGTAGATAGGATAAGGAAAAATGGTGGTTCCTCTGATTCCTTTGCAGATTGAGTAAAAGACCATTTTTAAAAAGGCAATATTTTTGAACTTTTAATTTAAACTTTAAATAAAAATGAAATACATTGGCTTGAATTGATTCAATTGAATTGTCGATTTGGTCTTTTTCTTTCAGTTCACAGCTCCTCCAGTTTTACAGTTTTCATTATAAAGCTGCCTGTCAAGCAACTCATCTCTTCAAACTGTCTGTGAACAGTGACAAATGATAAAAAGTATGTATCATAAAAGCATGATAAAAGTACAGAAGCTGTCCGTCTCCAGTTAATCTCCTTTCAGTTTGGTGCTCAACTAAAAAACAAAACAAAAAATAAAAGCTCAACATCAACTTCCAGTGAATTGAAAAAAATGTGCTGAAAAGAAAAGAACGAGACAAAAACATAACATTTTATTTTATGCTTTCATTACAGCATTATAAACATGGTTTTATTGTTTTCATTATGTGTGTTAAGGTAAAGATTGTCTTGTGTGCAAAGTTCCAGTATTATTTTAGAGACACTCACGTGGGACACAGGAGCCAAACTTGTCAGGGAACTCGGAGATGAGGTCATCGTTGACCCGATCTTTCATTGGTCCAAGCACGATGACTGGCCGCGTGTAATTAACTGGGATATGACAAACAGAACCAGGTCGATACACAAACAAAGACACAGTAAGTTAAGTTAAGCAATGCCAACAGTTGAAAATTAAATTAAATTAAAATTTTAAAGCTGCACTAATCATATTTTTTATATGAACAAGATCCCACTCTTATCTGACTCAAACATCTTTGGAAAGTTTGGGATCACCTCTAGGATTTAAAATAAATCTCTGTGGGTTTGAGCAAAGTCGTTTTGGCTGCAAAGCACGAGTTTTAATGACTGACCCAACCAGCGGTTCAGTGGGCTTTACTAAACAAGTGATAGGTTTCACACTGTAGCCATGCTTTAATTGCCAAATGCTTATTTTTATTATAAGAATCGAAGGTATATTTGAATATATAACTGAAGAGTCTGTTGAATGGCTTCAGTACCCATACTTCCCAAGACTGAATAACAACAAATGAACCTTGAGAAACTAAAATAAAAGGACGATGTGAAGTTGAGCACTGACCTTCCTGCTGTATGACAGGCTGGTAGGTGAGGAGGGTCTCCTCCTGGCCGGCTGATTGGACAAACAGAAATGATGACATTTAGAGGCACAGTGGATGGGATTATTGACAACAAAACACACCCTTACCCTTTTCTAGTTTTAGACCAAACTTCTTCAACAGCTCTGGGAAAGCAGGCTGGAGAAGTAGAGAAAGGTAACACACACGCACACACACACACACACACACACACACACACACACACACACACACACACACACACACACAGAGAACACACATAAACACTCACATGCACATAAGAACACGATAATGACAACACACAAATAAATATGTGCATGTATGCATGACACACCAACAAGAACACAGAGAAACACACACACACACACACACACACACACAGACTAGCAGCAACATAAAGTGGCTCAGGTTTGAAAATAAAATACAAACTGAACGAAAAAGAGCAAAGAAGGAATAAAGAGAGAGAGAGAGAAGAAATGAAAAGAAAGACTAGAGAGAGAAAGAAAGAAAGAAAGAGACAGAGGAGGGTCTAGACTTACAGGAACAACTCTCACTATCGCTGGTGCCAGAGGTTACCAGCTCTGGAAGGACAAGACAGGTCAGAGTCAGCAACACACACACATAGAAACAAACAAACAAACACACACACACACGGATACAGACAAACACACACAGACTTGCATCCTTTCTGTATTACTGACACACTTTCACTCATAACAGAAACAATCAACACAATATCATTCCATCACTCTATTTTTTGTATTCACTTATTCTGTCCAGGTGAGCAGGAGGCTGGAGCCTATCCAAGCATCCATTACACAAACCCTAGCAAAACCTACAGGGCACGGCCAAATATATGTGGACACCTGAACATTACAGCCTCCAAAAGACAACACAGTTAACCACTTCCTTTAAAAAATTCTACTTTATTACATTAGGAAAGGTACAACAGTCCAGTGGATTCTTCTGAAAAACAGCCAAGTTGGGCTTGAAATATTGTACTTTTCCTAATGTAATAACAGATAATTTTGAAGGGGAACTCCAGCAATTTAGCATTGCACTTCCATAAAGATGGGGGAACTTGTGAGAGACGGTTTAAAAAACACAGAACGGTCATAATCAAAGCAGCAGAGGTTCAATAATGCAACTCAATAGCATCTTTCATTAGACCCCCTGCCTCCTACATGTTTCTCTTCCTCCATCCGAAAGCAGGATTGAGGAGGAGGAGGAGGATTCAAGAGATAAGATAAGAGTGGAGGTGAAAGGTGCGGTCGTGTCAGTCCGGTTTGCTAAGGAGGTGAAGTTACATATAATGACCAGCAGGTGTCACTGATGGAGACAATACCTACCTTTATCATCCTGATCCTGCAGAGAGAGACACACAGAGAGAGAATTAATCATCATACCGAAGATGATCATAACAGTATCTTGACTGTTATCAGCAGAAGCCCTATTTGAAAGCTCATGGGTTCTGTATTCCTCACACACACACACACACACACACACACACACACAGTTTGAGTGAGCGAGACTAATTTGCAGTTTTTCTGAAAGCACGGAGCCAGGGGATAGAGCATGTGTGTGTGTGTGTGTGTGTGTGTGATCATTTTTAATTATCAGCTCTTCACCATGCAGAGTTGCTGATTGCAGACTTGCTGATTCACATAGTGCGAGGAAAACAGAGAGCGAGCCGACAACACAGAGATATCAATAGCTTGTGTTAGACTCGTGTGTCAGCTCTCATCATCGCGCTGTGTGAAGTGTGATTAAAGTCACGACGTCGCCGCCTCGCCTGTGAACTCAAACGGGAACTTTCTAAATCACAAATATCAAAGTAACAAAAAGCTAGTTTGTGTACTTTTAATTAGTCTCTAATAATAATAGTTAACCCGCCTACACTTTTCCTAGTAACAAGTGGCATGGCTGTTACTGTCAAAGGATTTTTTTTGTTGTTATACTTAAAGGAATTCTTTGACTCATCAGTTTGTTGATTTAACTCCAAAACAGTCAAATTGTTTTTGCAGTGTTGCTGTCGCTCTGTAGATGAAAACTGTCATGCAGAAGCATATTTTAAAATCTAAAAAATCTGGCGCTAATTAAAGACCAAAGCATATGTAGGAACATTTTTGGGATACTAGCAATGTGACATTTTTAGAGGTTTAGAGTAATCAGAATATTTCGTAGTCGACAAAGATCCTAATGAATGAATGGTTGACTAATTTAACCATCTCAATATCAGTACAACAGTAACAAATATCCATTTACCTTTATCTTTAGGTCTCTCTAAAATAGCTTTTAGCTCTCTGTAGAGCATTTGATCCTAGGTGGAGTAATATTGTAGAATCTACAATATGAACTATGAGCTTATTGAACATGATAAAGGTGATTTAGCTTCTGTGCTGTACGCAGTGTATCTGAAACAAACTTCCAGAAGACTCGACTCAACACTTAATACTTTTAGATCTGCACTGTAAATCTATTCTTTTATATTCTTTATACTTTGGTACCTTATTCTGTCGGTTTAGTCTCAGTGGCTTACATACAGTAAAGCACTCACCTGCGTATGAAATGTACTGTACAAGTAGCGTTGCCTTGCCTTTACCAATCAAATCAAACTGACATTTCATATAACCCTGTTGAATTAATTTTCCACATATTTAGTTGTCGTGATCTCACATCAAGACAGTTTAGATGAGACGTGACCCCTATGAATAGAAAGGTTTAACATCTCTGTGTGGAAGCGTTTTTTCTTCTCTGATTTTATTAACAGCACAGTTATATATAATTAAGCTGACACTTGCCTCTGCAAATAACACAATATCAAACCTCCTTCTGCACCTGGTTTAACAGCAACACATTCTCATCTGAGAACTGAAGCTCACTGGAAAGCTGTTATTAAGCGTTTAATATGGTACTCATGTTTTATGTTGTTAGAAGTGTCTTGAGAGTGTGTTTTCAGATAATTCATTATGGTTGTTGCTAGAGAACAGTATTCGCCCTGTGGCTGTTTTAACACGGTTCACGACTTTTATTAATTTGCCGACATTTACCTTTAAACACCTGTTTTTTGAGAATGTTTGACACACAAAGGAATAACAACACGCTCTCATAAATGGGGTTTAATCTGTTTTTCAGCAACAACGTTTAGTCAAGGGAGCGCTCATTACTCATGAACCCAATGCTGGCACCAGTGCTTTCTGCTTGATACAAAGGTTAACTCTAAGATGGGACTTGTGTGACCTAATAATTTTAAGGTTTATAAATCAGGTTGCCACTCACTGATCTGTCCTGAGACCTCGACACTCTGACCGTCTTTAACCTTGACCTCTCCTTCTTCTCTGCCCTGTGAGATGGAAGGACAGGAAAAAAAACATTAAAAGGAAATGCTGAAAAATGACAGACACCAACAAACACTACATACAGAGTATGTAGAAGCAAATACAAAGAAATGTAGATGACTGGAATTTACTTCCAATCCCCTCTGTTTGTCGGAAAAACTGACAAACACAGATTCAAAGTTTAAAAAGAAGTTGTTTTGCACAGGAGATGGTATTTAGTGACAAGTATATAGGGAAATATTTCAGATACAAATCAGTCATGAATCTTGGGACTTTCCTCAGGTATATCACTATATATTGCTTCATTGCATTCATTGCTTTGTCATGCTCTGAGCCTGTGAAACACTGCCTACACAGCAGTAATTGCTCACGGTAAATTAATGGGGGTTTAACCAGGCGAACGTGAACTCTGCAGAGTTTTCCCTCTGATCTCCCTTTATGTCTGCAAGATAAAGGGAGATCAGAATCATCATCTTAAAACATTTGGCATCCTGAAACTATAGAACTACTTTAATCTCACAGTCAGATCTTTTCACATCTGAAAAATATACAAACAAAGCCAAAATATCACATAATGTCTCATTATTCAAAAAGTAGTTTTGTAGCTTACTATATTTGAAGTCATTTTGGATCTGTCTAGTCTATAAGAAGCACTGCGAGATTATGGAATGTTTGAATAGTAGAGAGAGGTAGCTGATTACCCTAAATTTGTGGACTTTAATATCAAGATATTATGTAATTTGACAGTAAAAAGCAGATAACATGTTCATATCCCCTCATACGAATGGGCTTATAACAAATGCTGAGATGAGAGTGAGACAAGACCAGAATACTTCAGCCATACGGCAGAAAAGACATGTTCTCCTCCTAGAGGGTCTGCTTGCTCCTGCGAGGGAGACGGTTTTGTCTGCTAAGTTTAAATTTAGATTTGTCACTTCCTGTGCAGGGCCATTTCCTGCTGGTGATCATATTCGACACTAGAATTTCAAATAAGGTGAATCTCCAGAGTCTCAGTTCAGGGACGGGATTCTCTGTTGAAGCCTCATTTTATAATTTAGGCTGACAAGCCAGATGTGTTCTTAGACAAAGTCTTACATTATGCAGCATTTAGCCTCCTGATGTCTGTAAACAGCCAAACAACTGTCACTGAAAACAGACCAGTCACACTGAGAAATGGAGAAATAAAAACTAAAGGAAAAATTAAAAGTTAGACTGCAGGCTATTGTTCGGTTTTAATCCCTGATGACAATCTGGGTCTGAAAGACTTTACAACCCAACAATACCTTCACACAAGCACGTTTATACTACTGCATCAGAATGAGAAGGAGAGGAGAAGGGAGGGGAGGGGAGAAGAGGAGGGGAGGACTTGAAGAAGGAGAGAACAAGGAGCAGAGGAGGAGAGAAGGGGAATAGAGTAGAGGGAGGAGGGAAGAAGAAGAGGAGAGGTGAGCAGAAAGAGGAGGTGCAGAAGGAAGAGGAGATGAGGACAGAAAGAGACAAGAGAAGGAAGAGGAGAGAAAGAGGAGCAGGTGGAAAAGGACGAGAAGAAGAGGATGAGGAGGAGGACGAGAAGATGGAAGTAGGGGAGAGGAGAGGAGAGGAGAGGATGTGAAGAAAAGGAGAGGACAGGGAAGAGGAGAGGAGCAAGATGAGAAGAGGAGAGGAGAAGGGGGGAAGGGAAGAGGGAGAGGCGGGGGAGAGGAGGAGAGGAGGAGAGAAGAAGAAGAAAAAGAAGAGGAAATGAGGAGAGGAGGAGACAAGGAGAGGAGGAGAAGCAGGTGGAGAACATAGTGGGGAGGAGGTTGAAGAGAGGAGGAGAGGTGGAGGAGGAAAAGAGAGGAGGGCCAGACAGGAAATGTGTTGAGATCAGAGGACAATTAAACAGCCAGTATCAAAAAATGGCTGCTAATTTCACTAATTAACTTCA
Organism: Macquaria ambigua; assembly: GCA_008360985.2. Lineage (NCBI taxonomy): Eukaryota > Metazoa > Chordata > Actinopteri > Centrarchiformes > Percichthyidae > Macquaria > Macquaria ambigua. The sequence continues at coordinate 319,221 of VMKM01000272.1, read as the reverse complement.
CATACTACACCTCATATTACACCAGCCTCTAATAATCAATAATTGAATACCTCAACTTGATCAACATTCTACAACCGCAACCTTTAAAACCTCGATTATAATATCCTGTATTTAATGCCTCCTCTTCAACTATCCGAACCTCTGGTGGCTGTGTATTAATATCTTCTTTAACACTTCATGTTTTGCCTGTAATAAGTTCTTTTACTATAACACATTTAATCTATTACCCCTAATGCACCAGTCTCTAACACCCCAGATTCTCTCACCCAGCCTCTATTCTAACACCTCAGTCTATTAATACCCCACTGTCTACACCCCTGTGTGACAATCTCTACACCCACCCCTCCCATGTTTTATTCGCTCAGTCCCACTCATCCATTTTGCCTCGTTCACTTCTTCACTGTAATTTCAACACTCCCTCACTTTCTTTCCTTTCCCTCCATCACTTTCCACATCCCTCAGCCCCTCTCCTCCCCTCCCTCCATCCTCGCCACCTCTCTCAGTGACACCGATGGTAACAAGACTTGTTTTAAATCGTCTCCTCCTCCCACCTCAGAAACCTATCAACATCTGTCTGTCACCTCCTCCTCTGGGAAACAAGGAAGAAGGGAGAGGTGAGAGGAAGGAATATGGCTTAGCTACTTCAGCAGATTCTGTATAATGATGAAGTTTGCAGTGTTATGAGCAGTGGTGGAGGAACTATTCTGATCCTTTACTTCAGTAAAAGCACTGTATACAATACCACACTGTAAAAATACTCTGACCTCCTGCGGCTGGGGATGACTCCCACTTCAGGGCAGTTTGGAGGTGGGGGGCTGAGGTGACGGGCGGGCCACCACTCCTCTTCGCCAGCGCTGCTCACGTGGAGGATATCCCCGAAATGAAAAGGCAGGGCCTGATTGGGCACGCTCAGATCTGACGCACTTCCGTCGTAGTCGAACAACGCTCTGCAGAATAAAACAATTTCATATTACACACATTTAATTTAAAAAAAAAACACAACTTCAGTGAGACAATCCAGCCTGCTGGAGGGGGCAGAAACACACAAATCAGTCATTCATTTAGTGACACTGATGATGAAATGCTTCTTATTTTGCATCGTCCTAAATATGAAACCACCAAGAACATTTTACCGTCAGAAATGTCAAAATATTCACTATTATCTTCATTCCAATTAAAAAAAGACATCTATAACAAACACTTAAAAATAAAATAAACTGACAAACCAAGACAGAGAGATCTGTTGTAGTAAATAAGAGACAAAACAGCTGAGGACTGCTTACTACACTATTCATTTATGACCTTGTCTGTGCGTACAAGCCTCTGTGTGCAATTGTACACATCTGTCTGTGTGCATGTCAGTCTATTTGCGTGCACTTGTGTGTCGCTGTGTTTAGTCTGTGTGTGTCTGAACGGTGATCTGTCTCTGTGACCACAGAGTTTCAAACTCGTCCAGAGGGAAAAGACCTAGGAAAGTAGGTCAGCAATATGTGTGTGTGTGTGTGTGTGTGTGCGAAGGAAGTAGAGCTGAAATAACCGGCATCCCCTAAAGTCCCTGCTGCCTTCATCAATAAAACAGGACATAGACAGAGAAGGAGAAACCAAGAGAGAAAGAGAGAAAATCAGACAGAGAGGTAGACACAGAGAGTCTGACATCAGTACAAAAAAACACCACCTCATGTTTTATTGATGTTCGATTAAAGATGGTAAAGGAAAGACTTCCACACAGGACATTATGTATTTAGCTGGCTGCTAAAATGTGACTCTCCATTAGACTGGAGTCTTGGAGTCTGTGATCTTATGACTAGAAGGACCTGGACTGGCCGGGATTTCACTGATCAGCTGTGGTGGCTGTGAACAGCTGCGGCTTCTTCACGGTCAACATCAGAGGACTGCGATCATTAAATCAAAAGAAACATCAAACTGGTGGAAAGTATTAGCAGGCAGTGACAGGAAACATCAAATGGAGTTTATATAAATGTTTGGCTGGAAAATGTATGTGTATGTATGTAGTTTGGTGCAGATTAGAGGGAAAAAAGAGCAACAAGTCCTCCAAATTAAACAACGCAATACGTTATTTGTCCATGCCTTCTACAACGACAATTGAATTTAACATTTATTTGCCCTCGACATTCATGTAGTATTACTGTGTATGTGTAATAATTTAAAATGTTCTAAAATAGTCAGACAGTGTGTGAAAGGCTACAAGAAATACTGTAAACACGAGGTGCAGGGCTGCATTTACATTAGTGGGTCCACAGAAACATACAGTAAAGGGCAGCTGTAAGATGTTTGTGTATAAATAACCTTCCTTTCCTTCATAACGTCACTATACTCCAAGAGTCGATGATTATAGAAGAAAATATAAAGCACAGTAAAAAATAAGAGCACCGATATTTCCACACATCCCATATGATTTCTTTTAGCTTGCATGTTACACTGATGGATCGTTTCTAGTATGATTAAGGCCACATGTAAATGTAACTCAGCTCTCAGTATTACAGTCATTTTAATTCCTATGGGAACCTCTGACATCTAATTACTCGAGTGAGGGAACACGTTAGTTACTGCAGAGTGTAACCTGGTCATCTTTTACAATGGCCTTTTCCCAGTGAGTGCTGTGGAAAATTTAAGCACTAAATACTGTGTTAGTGTTGTCTTTCGCACAGCCAGCAGCCTGTTGTCCAAACTGCACTGCAGTTTAACATTTCACTGAATCCTCGTATAACATTACTGCATAGATGCACTTTATTTAGAGGTGAATATGCAGGACAATTCACTGGAATACGACCATATGATAGTGCTGTCTAATACAAAACAGCAAGTAATATATATTAACTTGGTAACTGTTCTTTTATCTATACTGTATGTTTATTTGCTATTACCACACTGTAAATTTGATGAAATATAATATATTTTCAGAATAAAAGTCAGACCACATTCAGTCAACTTACTCAAAAAAAAAAAAAAAGCCCTCAAGCTATTTAAAACCGTAATATCCAGTTGCAAGAAGCAAATGTCCTCGAGCGTTTTGGTTACTTAAAATGATTTGAAATAAATTGATATCTGCACCAGAGATCAGTACAGCAGAGACTGGTATCATTTTTCAGTGCCAAGGCCAGTGACACACGACTCTAAGGGCTTCATACAGCCCTCAAACCCCAATCAGTACATCAACGTTTGGTTATAAATCCATTGATCACATCCTCATACACTATACAGATGCCAGCTGTTAGGACTTTAAACGTTTCTTTATCTTCCGCTGTTCTTATAGCAAAGAAATCCTAAAATAAAAGATATTTGTCATTGAGAATCTAAAATACACCATATACTTTGAATGGGGATGGATCTTGATCGTGTTATCCCCGCCAGGTGGATCTTTGTGCAGTGAATATATAATTACAATGCCAAGCTATCGAGCCATACAGTGTGTTTAAAAGAGTGAAATGAGAGGAGAGGAGGAGAGGAGGAGAAAAGAATAGAGGACACACACACACCTTTCACACAAAGGACAGTCGTACATATGTCACCTTGCTTCAGTGACATTTCCTCTGAGGAAAGGTTAACCTGTGTCTTACCCATTATACACATGCAGATAGTAGAAACAACCCACTACACACACACACACACAGTATGTACATGCATGAACACACACAGCAGCCCAGAGCACCCGACACCCCCAATCTGCCACGCACCGACAGCCTCACCTCGACCGATCAGTTGCCAGTCCGAGTGCTCCTTTTTAATATTGGATGCTGATTGGTCATTTATGGGCTGTAACCAGATACAGGAACTTCACGTGAGACAGTGATTTACCATGTGGGTTGTTGGGGGTTACATTATTCTATATAACCTTGAAATGATCGTGGCCTGATTTTAACAAGACTTGCAGAAACGCTGTCGTTAAAATTCATTTTGTAAAGTGATTAACTTACAGGGGGTGTCATGATAATTACCTGACACGTGCATATTTCCCTTATTAAATCTACAATTATACAGTGATGTACTGAGTGCTCTGTTTAATCAAAAATTCATTCAGTGGTTTCAGAGTTTCATCTATTCTGAGCTTTTCTCCTGATTTAAGTTTGATGTGTTTTTAGCCATGCTAGGAGCTCACCACTGTGGTCCAGACTGAAATCTCTAGTGACTATTGAAGCATGCAATTTCGTACGGATAACCATGATCCCCTCAGGATGAACTGTAATAATTTATCCTTTCCTCTACCACTATCATAAAGGCAAATTTTTTATTTGTCCAATACTTTGGTTTATCACGAAATACCTGCAAAACTAAAGGTGTGTGTCTGCTGTATTTTGTGTTTAAGGCTAATGCTAGCATGCTAACACGCTAAAGTAAGATGGGAAACATGGTAGACATTATACCTGCTTGACATCAGCATGTTAGCATTGGCACTGTATGCATGTTAGCATGCTGATATTAGCATGTAACTCAAAGCACAGCTGCGCTACAGAGTGGATAACCTCACAGGGCCGCCAGTGTGGCTGTAGACTTTTATTCTTGTTATTATCTGTTTGGTCAGGATTGAATTAAGCAAAAGTACCTTCCTGTACTCTGCTGTCTTTATGAAACTCACTGCAAAATGATTTAAAGCTGAGTGAGCTCGTTGATCTTCAACAGACTCAATAAGAAGCTGATTTTCATTTTGTTTTGGTCTGTGAACCTGCTGTTTTGGTGTTATACTATTGACTATTACAGCAGTTTTGTAAAGGCAATCTGCTCTCAGGTCACCCTTGGAAAGATTACTGTTTTCATTGTGCCAAAACAAATTTGATATTTGTATTCAATTGTTCAATTTGCTTTAAAAAATCTTACTATAATCTTCCTCTTTTTGCAGAAAATGGCATCTCTAAATAATAGTTAAATAAACTTCAAGTTCATTATTGTTGCACCATTTCACTCAAATGCAGCTAAAAGTGATTTTCAGGATGTCAAAACAATCAATGTATGAACATCCTAACGCAGGCTTCTTCTGATTTAATCAAATGAGCAGTGGACAGGCCATTTCTCCTCACTTTTAGCAAAAAACAAATAAAAACAGTGGGTGCATACTTAATTTATGCTAATGATGATCATGCCTTTGGGTGACTACTTAAAAATTTAACAAGGGTGACGACAAGCAGCTGCAATGTCATGTTTCCTCATATTTTTCTATTAAATCTACATTTCACAAAGGTTGATTATCTGTTTTAATGGTGGCTATGCCAAGTAGGTCATTCCAGGTTTTACAAAGCATTGTGGGTCCACTGGCAATGACTTCAACACACTCTAAGAAATGAAATAGAAACTAGAATCATATTTCAGTCACATATTCAATAAAACAGCAAATTTAAGTCAACCAATCAGCTTGTTTTTCAGTCTGATAAATCTCTTGTTGTTGACACCTGTTGGACTGCAGCTCCCAGAGGGCTGACTGTGACCTTTGGCCTCTAGCTGCCTGTACAGAGTCTGACCCCAGCCCTGCTCTGAGTGTGACTCAGCCTGTGAGAGAGTGTGTAGTTCAAGGTGACTCTGTCCCAGCTGCTTCTGCTGCTGCCTTTTCCTTCCAGGCCACTTTACACACAGTTCAGGTCAGATGTTCCTTTCCTCTGAGCTTTGTATTATTAGTATTTTTGGTCAGAAATTGAAACAAACATAATAAATAGTGAAACATAGAATGTTTGGTGCTCATTTCTGTCCACCAAGAGCCAGTTTAGGTGTATTAGTCATGACACATGTGAGCCACTTACTTTTTTGCTATGTGCCAGACAACTTTATTTGAATCTTTAACTCCTTAACAAGCTCTTTAGCTCCTTTTTGTACACAAGGCTGAAAATGAGCGACACAAATTAAAATGGTTCTTGTTCTTGAACAATTTAGATTACAGTCCTGAACCTGGTCTCTTCTGAAAGGGCACTCTTTGGAGTCAGAATTACTCCAAGTGATAATGGAGCAAACCTACACAGGAACCAACATGATAAAAATGTAAGGTTTTTCTCACCCTTTCTTTAAAACTGATCTGTTTCGTATGCCGTCCTGTTACAGAGTAAGTAACTGCTGTCACAGTGACAGTGGGATCTTAATGTGGTTTGCACAGACAGAATTGTGAGGCTTTGTGCTTCTAAATGATGTACGTATGATTATCAAAGTTCAATGAGGATTCAAACAGATGCTGTCCCAAATAATCTAACACTCCTCTAGTTAAAGGTTGAACCCCTCGCACAACTCCCACAGTCTCCCTGTATTCACAAAGATTGATACTGCCTTCTCTCTTTAACTGCTCGTGTTATCATTTGAGTAGAAATATCACTTTTTTTGAGTGAAATACACATCTACAAAAAGGTAAAGAATTTTTATTTTATTTTAATTCAAATTACTGACAGAGATTGTGGCTGATATTTGCTCTTTGACAACATGTTTTAGAATAATTTTCAATTGTAGCTTAACCTAAAAACCTTTCCTTGTCTCCCTAAAGCCCAGCCTGTGGATTTCATCATTATTAGAGCTGCTTTTCCTGTCTTTGTTTTCCATTGTATTGATCTCCCAAGAGCTCCAATGTGACTTATCTGGACCCAGCGAGCTAGCATTTAATCAATATTTCAAATGCTGTGATTCTTGTGAAGAAAGGCTCTTAAAAGTGTAGGTGGTGTAGGACTGGGACTGCTTCTGGGCTCTGCAGAGGAAACTGAGGATGGACGGGGTGATTCAGAGAAGACTGAACAACCAGGACAGGCAAGGACAAGAATGACACAAGGACAGAGGAGCACACACACGCACAGAAATCGAGAGAGGTGACAGGCGATGGGTGTGTTTGTGTGTTAGACGCAATCTAATTGTGATTTTAGACGTGATAACCTCTCTTTCAGCATCTCACACACACAAAACGTAGAGCAGACAGCTGAGATAAGACCTTATAGTAGTTGTGTCACACTGAAGGACACTAGACAATCAGTCACCTCTGTCTGCTGTGTGTGTGTTTGTGTGTGTTACCTGACGTAAAGTGTGCGTTTCTGTGTGGAGCGGAGCGACGTGGAGCTGGAACTGACACTGCTGGTCATCATCTGTTCCCTCAGGTCATGGATCTTCGCCTCGAAACGACTGTACTCTACACACACACATACACACAGACAAAGAAGACAAACGTTGTTAGACGCAGCAGACTTCAGGTGGCAGGTTTTAAAAATAATGCTGATACACACTGGTGAAAAATCTATAGAGAATCTAATTTAAGCTACTTTTACAAGCGGCCTGTAACTCCACAGTAGAAGCAGCTGAGAGACGGGGATTTTTGACGCTTAAATCATCTTTGCTTAGTGGTTCAGACACATTACAGTACGTAGATCAAAGAGAAGAGCAGAGGCATGAACAAAAACAGCTTTAAGTGTGGTGGAGGTTTATGCGCATTGTTAACCACATTTCCTACAAACGGCTGTAGTGCAACGTGTATTTTGAGATGTGATTAAAACTGCAAGACGTTATTTTCCATGTTCGAGTGCAGAGGGGATTCTCTTAGTGTTGGACTATCCTGCTACAGACACACAACTATTACAGGCACACACACACAAACTAATGGACATGCAGACGCAAGCATTGAGCTGTCAACGGATTCTCTACAGCCATAATCTAATAGTCTGTTTGATCTGAATATTAACTCCAGTTACATCAGACCCAATTCATGTCAATATCATCATAAACACACACATTTACACGATCATCGTTTGAGGCTACTACACTGACTCAGATACATCATACAACTCCTAAAAATCTGTGTTTACAAATCTCTTCATGCAGGATGTACTGATATTCATATATACTGACATTAGAATGTATTTATTAAGATACATTCAGTGCTGTGTCCATGGAAATATAAACACTCCTCATTCATTCATTTTTCTGCCGCTATTTTTCACAAATGTAGCTAGGTAGCTTGCTAGCTATGTATAAAGGCGATGTCCCCGTTCTTAATCCTGTCTGCTGCGCTCTGATTGGTCAACTGTTTCTCTAACTGGTAGGAACAGCCGTCAATGGGCACAACACCAGACATATTTGAATACAGTGATTCAGAGTTGGATGCTAGCCTTCATTCAGTCGTAGAGGACTACTCGTCTCCTTCAACACCTTCATCACCTCCGTTACCGGAGCAGGCGGACATACCCATAACTGCAGGAGGTGGAGGAAGACAAGGGAGAGGATGAATATTTCATCCTTGGAGTGAGTAAATCTAAGCTCTGTGCTGCTAAAAGTTGAAGATTGATTGATGGGTCGATGTCATGATATCATTGGTTGAAATTGGTTGGTTCAAGCTTATGTAAGCGTATGTCATATTTTGTTTTACAGGAAGAAAACATGATTGGATTTTGTATTTTTTTTTGTATATATTGCTAAACAGGTGCACAATATGATTGTAGATGTGATCTAAAAAGGTCAAGGAGGCATTTTTCATTTAATCTCAACTTTAAACATTTCCTACTTCCCTCCTTCCTCTCCTTCTTTCCTTCCTTCCTCCGCTAACATGCCTCTGTCATACAGAAAACATACTGTTAAACCACATTTATTTGAAGGTGAATTTCTTCACCACATAAAACTGTAAACCCATGTGACTAAAGCCGTCATACATGGCAGCTAGTCACACACATCTGACGTCAGCTGCCTGCATGTTGTGTTGTAGGTGGAAAATAGGCGAGTCTGCTCTGAACACAAGCGTCACATTATACATGCACACTGACTTCACACAGTGACGTTCAAGAGGCTCAGCAGTGGTGTGACATGGCATCATTGATGCAGCGTTTTCATGGAGTTATTAGTCAGTTAGCTCATATTTGCTCATCGGCTGGAATGTAACTACCCTTGTGGAAAGACACAAAACTAAAAACTGATTCAGATATCGGGAACTGCAACCTAAACATGTGAATGAATTTTTTTTTCTCAAACCAAATGCATTTGCTGATGTTTTACACAAATACAACAATTAACAGCACTTCCAGTTTAATTGCCAGGAAAAACTGTATCCCCATCTCCCTTGAATGACAAGCATTTAATTGCGAGAGAGCAACCAGTTGGCCAATCAACGCAAAGAGCAATGATTCGCTCACACACTCAGCATAGCAGCCCTGTGCTTTAGTATCCTCCTTCTACATGCTGCAAAAACACTTTAGTTTCTGACCCATTTTATTTCTAGTGGCCATAAAAATGTCACTGTGCCTCTTTAATTATAAATGTACATTATTTATGGAAATGCACAAAGTGGAAAAACAAATGAAATAATGTGTTCACTAATGTGCATTCGTGGCTGTCAGGATGTTTGTCTTCTACAAGCAGAAAAAAGTAAAAATATATACTTTTAACCAGCAGACTGCTGTCTCAAAATGAGAGTAAATTGTGATATTTTTGATTCGGAGTGGCTGAACAAACAGCAGATAAATCCTCACTGACTGTCCTCCAGTCTTCTTAACACCACACAGCTTCCCAGAAACCTCTGAACTAACACACGGATGACAACGCCGCTGGCAATAAGCCTGAAAAAGCCCTTCTGAAGGATGTCCCTGTTCGTGTGTGTGTGTGTGTGTGTGGGTCTGAACCATTACTGTGGACTACAGAATCTAATTAACCCTGAGTAATTCAATAATACTCGAGGTACACACGGTCATGTACTCACAGAAACACACACACAGATCTGGAACCTGCAGTGTCTCCTGACGTTTTCCTCTTTTGCTCCCTATTTCTGTTTCAATTTCCTTGTTTACCTCTCTACATACCCGCTCAGCGTCTGAACACTGTCAAAAAAACGGCCTACAACACCCAGATCTCAGCTCTGATTTCCCCCAAAGCATTCATTAATCTGACACGTTGACGCTCACAGACACAAACAACTAAACTGTACTGAAACGGCGCAAGCATCTGAAATCACTGAAATACTCAGAGTAACATGAACTCTCATGCTTTTTTTTCTAGTGCTACGGTTTTAAAGCAACACATTGATGTTCTGGGAAAGATCTTTGATAGATTTGTTGTTTATTGACATAACTTACTATATTCAATGTTAAATGTTATGCAGACAGCATGAACTAGGTTTGACAATGCAACACTTCACATAGAAGCAAGACTGCCTCCAATCTTTCCATAATGAGAGGATCAAAATGCCCTTTTGCTGAGAATTTCATTCTTTGCTTTAACCTTGAATATTTTAATTTCTGACCTCAGTCTGCCACTTCCAATCTCAGCTCTAATCCATTACAAATTGATGGATTAACACTTCTATTTCTGTTTGTTTCGCTGGACTCGCACACACACACACACACACACACACACACACATCAAAATCACCAGATACTGTATGAACTTTCACATCATCAGCATCTGACTGTCTCCGTCAACACACATCGCCTCGATGCAGCATTATGGGATTAAGAGAAAGAGAGAGAGAGACAGACAGGGAGGGAGAAAAGAAGACAGAATGAAGAGAGACAGAAAAGAGAAGAAGAGGAAACAGATTAATGACTTAGCTTAGATGTATTGCAGCAAACTCACATCTGATACAGTGAAATAAAGAATACAGGTTTATCAATGGCAGGCAGAGTTGAAACAATAGAAACAAAGACAGAGATACAGTAGAGCTACAGAGAGATGTTCCTCTTTGTGATCTGCAGAACAAAGACTGTGTTGCAGCTATGATATTAGTGTTATTGAGTCCTGAAGAGAGAGACAAAGCCAGCTCTGCCAAAGCTGCAGCTCTGATCATCTTCTTCTGCTTTAAGAGCAAAGAGTGCGAAGTCAGTGTTGAGAAGTCAGAGCTGCAATCAATTTTAAATACCAAATCCAGGCAAAAGTACCACAGTAAGAGAACAAAAAGGCAACAGCATTGGAAGTCAGACTGTTGATACTACACTACCTTTTCTACATCACTGATAATTTCTTACACTGTGAGAGTCATTAGACCAAAGACAGCGTAGGAGCCAAGATGTTAATGCTGCAGCACTGGTCATCAGAGGGATAACAGTGTTGGAGCGCCACACATTCACCGGATCAGGTTCAGTCAAATATTACCTTTCCCCAAAACACCTGAACTAAAAAAGGCAGTGTCATCAGCTAACAGTGATGCCAGAATGTTACTAGAGGCAAGTAAATTAGTTCAGGTCTGTCTCTCCCAAAGTCCCGCTCAGCTGTACTCACATGCTGCAGGCAGGCAGGCAGGCTCAACGTCCGCACGATATGATGCCGGTACGGTGGCTTTCAGATACGTGTGTGTGAGAGTGGGGTTTGTGCTGCTCAGACTCCCGGGATGTGAATGAGGGTAAAAAAACACAGAGAGAGAGAGAGAGAGAGAGAGAGAGAGAGAGAGAGAGAGAGCAGATGTGTGTGTTTGTGTGTGTAGATCTAACGGCAGCATGTGAGAGAGCGAGCCAGAGCAGAAAGAAATGTGTGTGTGAGTGTGTGAAAAGAAGTGTGTGTAGGTATGCAGTGGTGTGTGGCCCAGAGAGGAAATGTGTATGTGTGTGTGTGTGTGTGTGTGTGTGTGTGTAAAATCAGTCCAGTGCTGCTCAGCTGCCACAGAAACAACAGATGCTAACTCTCTCTCTCTACTACACTCCTCTCTTTTTCTATCTCCCTCTCGCTGGTGCGCTCGTTTGCTCCTCCCCCTCTTCGGCTTGCTGTAGGACAGACAGACACACACACACACACACACACACACACACCAACAAACACACACTGTTTCCTCAGGTCACTCATGCAGGAAGCTGAGTCGATGCCAGGCTCTCCTGCCCTACTTTGGCCCAGGAAATCGGTCTACACGCCACACACACACACACACACACACACACACACACACACACACACACACACACACACGCAGGGTAAAGCTTGACCAAGCATTGTGAATATTGATTTTTGGGCAGCTTAATTAACAGCTCAATTCATATTTTTTAAATGGATTTTCCATTCGTTTTATATGGAAAAGACAGTAGCGTCTGCCTTTGTAAGTATAAGGAATTAAACTCTTTCTGCTCTGCATGATTTATGTTTGTCTGTGTCTCCATCTGTCTCCCATTTTATCTCCACCTCCACTTTCTGTCTCTCCAATTTTTAAGACTCATTTTCATCTGTTTTTCCCCATCTGATATCTGGTTTTCTCTTTTTCAGGGTTTCACTTATAAGAAACCTTGTGTCTATATGAAAAAAATGTGACTTAAAACCTAACATTTCCATCATGTCAAAGTCAGCAGGTTATATTAAAGGCTTCCGTAATTTCATCAAACACACACTTCTATCTCTGCATTTTTTCTCTGGACCACAAACTCCCCAAGAGAGACACAGTAACACACATCGAAATCACCAGATATGAAGTTTCACGTAATCAATGTCTCATGTCAACTGTCTCTGTCAACAGACATCACCTCAATGCAGCATTATCAGATTAAGAGCAAGAGAGAGACACAGAGAGAGATGGAGGGAGAAAGCAAGGCATAGTGGAGAGAGAGACAGAAAAGGGAGAATAGAGGAGGAGGAGAGGATGGGGGAGGGGTGATGACAGAGACTAATGGCTCTGGGGCTCATATTCCCTCCTTCCTTCCTTCCTTCATTTACCTCTCCTCTCCTCTCCTCTCCTCTCCTCTCCTCTCCTCTCCCTAGAGGAGCATTGTTCCCCCATTCAGCAGCTGATTCAGAGACCTTCTCTGCATTGTGCAGCTTCAGTGCTATCCAGCAGAAAACCACTGGAGACGGGCAGTTCTCATCTTTAGGGCTGTGTGCATTGCACCAATATTTTCCTATCAGATCACCTTTTTCTTACATTGAATCACAGCACTCTTTATATAAACTTTGCTTGTAAGTAAATAACTGCCACGAGTAAATACATGTATGTACTGTAGATAATCCATACTCTCTCCCATTATTTACTTTCCTGCAGGAAGGAGCATGGATTTTATGTCCTATTTCATGTCATTATTGCTTTAACATTTTTATTTTGTATTGCTTATGTTACATTTAAAGGTACCCTTTTGACCACTGGTAGCTCTAATGAACAATGTTTTTATGACTGGGCCCCCGTTTTGTTTGTATCATGCATGCAATACCTGCCACTGATTTCACTCTATTCCACTGATGGACAGTTGGTGGCGGTAACGTGCAGAGAAGCGTAGCAATGTGTCAACAAAGGCAGGGAAGAAGAAGACGACCGCAGGCTGGCGAACATGGACGGAAACAATGCACGATTTGAAATATTTAAAACATCTGGTTTGCAGATGTTTTATGAGCGAGGAAATGCATTCAACACATTTGTCAGCCCTCAAGGAAACACACAATGCGTTTTTGGCGAGTAACACTGACTTTGTTTACAAGAAAACTCCACAGGGTACCTTTAATTCTGAGTACTTTTTGTTCTGTTTTTTAATTTCTCCTGTCTGAATCCTTTTACTGTTGCTGCAGCAAAAATCTAATTCCTCCAAGGGGATAAATAAAATTTAATTATCTACATTTCCAAGACATTATGTGGGCTATGCTTAGTTTTTAATCTTTTAGTGGATGTATATATCTGACTACAAGAGACTAGATGTATTAAAAGGAACAGCCTGTTGTGAAACGTCCTTTGTTTGTACACATAGACCTCTTATTTCAGATCAGTTGAATTAAAAAAAAAATCCTTCAGCTGGTAAATCAGTTGTAAAAGGGTACAAGGATCGATATGAGGCTCTGGCTCTAAAAATAGCAGCGTTGGAAGAGGCTCATTTATAATTGATACGATACAGTACAGTAATCTATATTGGTATTGATTAAGTGATCATATTGCAGAGGGGATGAGAGGAGGGAGAAAGACCAGAAAAGAGGAAATTTTAAAAAAAGATGTACTGAATTCAAATTTAAATGTCAAAACATCTCTGGCAGCTAATAAAAGCCTTAGCATGACAGTGACGCGCTGCAAATCTCAAATCAGTCACCTTCCTGTTACAAGTGACGCCTCAATTCCCCAAATCACACTTTGTGGGCGATGAGTCAGACCATTACCACAGACACCGGTGACACTGGGGAGAAGAGGATGAGCTGACAGGTGGAAAGGAAGGAAAGGGACGAAGGAGAAGGAAGGAAACTGAGAAAAAAAGAGAACAGAGCAATAAAGTGAAGTAGGAAAAGAAAGGAAAGCAGACTACTGTATGTATTCAGCAGATAATATTCCCCCAACTTTGTGTCTGAAAGCCCAGAGATAGAGTTGCTGTTAATCTTCTACTTAACAACTGGTGCACGACACACACACACACACACACACACACACACACACACACACACACACACACACACACACACACACACACACCAAGTGTAATAAGCAGGCTAAGAGAAGCGAAGATAATCCTCTCTGCATCACCTCAGTATTACTGCTGATAGACTGCCGCCTCTGTGTGTGACAGTGTGCGTCTGGGACAGTAAGTGTAATCCCAGTGACGAATTCTGCTGTCAACCTGCAGGCATTACCAGTCCCCACATCAGGAAACGTATGGCACGGGAGGAGATCATGCTTAAAGGTCAATACTGCAACATTTTGGTTTTTTAAGGAACATACAGATAACTCTATTGAGTACTCGAGAAAGTGACACTTAAGCTACAAGGCAACCTGAGTGGCATTTATTTACGATTCCCTGTTTGGGTGAGAAATTAATAATGGTTTTCATACTTTATTCGTTTATGTTATAAAAAGCTTTCTTGTTTTAAAGTGAGACCGTGTAACTTTTGGAAGAAGAAATAACACAATCTTCCTTTTACAGATAATTCATTAGTATGACCAGTAGCTTATGGTGGCTAAAAACTTTGGACAGATATTGCTGTCTAACTGACATTGCAGCTGCGTGAAAGCTGATAATTTGCCTTAAGTGATGTCACTTGAGGCTGCATCTTGAGGCTAGCTGCTCAAAGTTACATTTGCTGCTACTAGCACAACACTCTCTGACAGAACTGTAAGTGGTTGGGTTGCATTGTGGGTAATGTAGGAGCAAGGTTTTGACAAGGAAGAAGAATGTGTGGAATATAAAAGATGATATCTCCGGTTCTGCTGCATGGTTTTTGATCGTGAGTCCAACAATGTTATAGAAATGCAATACTAAATCAGTGGAGTACTCTTTTGAGTATTTTGTGCTAACGTTTTAAACTTTCCTTGTCATGTGTATTATTATCTTCCTCTGGAAAGAACTTTGTGCACCTTGTTTTAAGAGTGCTACATAAATTAATTTATTATTATCAATATTAATTGAGGGTAAAGTAACAACCACTGTGATCACCACATTGTGGATATGTAGCTGAGGTGGCTACAAAAATGAGTACGGATTTTCATGAACTGGGTTCTTTCAGTGACAGGAAATTTGGACAATGACTTACTACAGTTTGAATATTGGATTAATTTTCTCCACTCAAACCTCTTTCCCCAAACACTGCTCAGATGGCATTTTAAAGCTTCCTACTGTAAGTACATTACAAACACAGAGTGCATGATAATCACTGGAATTAGAGCATCACATAAACTCAGTGTGTAAAATGTGTTACCCTGAATATTTATAGGGTAAAAGGAGATAATATCAAAGAAAAAGTATGTTTTTCATGATTGTCTGATGATTATTTTGTAAGAAAATGTAATCTGTCAATCTAATGTGCTCATAAATTGCTCCTAATTCACCACAAAGCGCTTCAAGTGAATTTTATTCTTAACCGAATAATATCTTACAAAAAAAATCCCACAGATGGAGATTTTGGGAGAAATTCCACTCAAACTGCCTTGGCTGGCCAAATGCATATAAATCTGGGGACAAACACATTTTGGAGCCACAGGTCTGATATACAAAATTGGCTTAAAATAGCCTGAAACGTGATGTGGGAACGTCGGCAGCACTAACGCAGCTTGAAGACTTTTCACAGACAAACACGCTCCATCTGCTGTACCTCAAATAAACACAAATCTATATCTGCCGCATCAGCTTAAATCAACCGCGTCACTGCCCAAGCTAGCACAGACACACACACACACACACACACACACCATGAGCACTTCGGTTCTGTGCCGAGCTGTGTTGTGTTTGGCGACACTGGGTATCATATTTAATATAAATAACAGGAGGAGACCTGCACACACACGGTGAGAGAGACACTTTTCCTCTCCTGGTGGAGGTCATTATGAGTTCCTCTGTCATTGGCAGGAAGTGTGTGTGTGAAACAGAGGGAGCACTGCTGGTCGCCGCATGCTATCGCCACGGGAACGGGACAAACATGGACCTCAGATGGACACACACACACACATGCAGGCATCTATAGTTCTGACCAAAGCCCAGCGTGGACAGAAGGTTTGATATAGAGTTCATTCAACAGTCACTAATGAGAGTCACGACACAGACAGACACACACACACACACACACACACAGATCTTAGACTAAGTGATCCTTTTTGAGGGCCAGCATGTGAGCAAAATCACTAAATGCTGAAGTACACCTTGTTTCTTGAATGTTAAGCAGGAAATACCTTGAAAATTAAAACAAGACTGCAGCACAGGTGGCTCTTAGTGAGGCCAGCTGGACCACTCTGATACCTACTGTGTGTTGCCAACAACAAACAAAGCCAAAACAGAGCTGGACCGAGCCAAACCAGCTCATCATCGAACCATTTTGACGCTTTGATTTTTTTTTTTTTTTTTAATGAACAACACCAAACGTAGGTTTAAAAGGTGGCTTTGAAAAGTTTGCTCCTTTTTGGAGAAGGGCAGCTTCCAATTGGGATCCATTTTCCATCAATTTCTGTAGCCAAGTCCACTTCTCTGCTGTTGATCCATATGTTCAGTGTGTTTCAAACAATCCTCCCTTCACCAATACTTGGTTAATATGTTACTTCTGGCAGAACTGTTATATACATATAGATCAATAGCAGAGAAATGGATTACACCCCAGGAGTGGATGGAGAAGTTTACATAGACACAAGATACACAAGATACACATCTTTTAGCTGGGTCTTTGCTTCGCATTCAGGAATCAGCTGTAACTGCTGTAAATCCGAGCTAACTACAGCGGCCGACCTCTGTGAGGGTTCTGTAGTTCTCCGTCTAGATTGATGGAGAACTTATTTCCATACAGCCAATCAAATCTTTGCATAAAGTAATGTTTGCATTCTATCATAAGCAGATTGTCTAACAGCTAGACAGCAGCCTGCTACACAACACAACTTTCACACTGGAGTTGTCTTTACTCTTCAGTGCCACTGCTAACAACATGCTGTCTGCCTATGGCTTGTACGCTACAGCACAAGTTTGTTTTACTTTGTCTCTTATTTCCCTGACAGAGCTCATCCTCCAACATGCTGTCAATCAAACACAGGCACCGACACGCCCCAATACATTTCTAAAACATGTTGACATTATTTTTGACTGCAAAAAGGGATGACTCAATGTGATTTCAGCCTCCACGCGGTGAGTTTGGTTAAATATTCCTTTAAGACTTTTCACTTAGGACGCTATCCATGGTGCTGATCCTACTTAACACTCCAGAGCAGACACAAGCACACTCCTATGAAATGCACTGATGTTCTTGCTGGCATTTCTGCTGAAGGAGTAACCAGGTACAGCCAATCACCAGGCTAACACAGGATACCACCATCATCCTCCTGTGTGCACAAAACATAAGCGCTGTGCTTTCTACAGACTGCTAAGTTTTTTAGAATCTCTGCTCGAGAGACAACACCAGTGAACTGAAAAGCAAGCTTATCACTGAGTTCAAAATATTAGTATGTCAAGTGTATAAAGTGAGTTTTCAGTTATCTTAGCTTATTATTTTCAACAAGAATCTCAACAAGACATCCTGAGTCTCTGCACTTGGGTCCTTCTTGTCTGTGGTTACATTTAGACCTAAGACCAAAGTGTATCACAACTTTTTAAGGCTTTTTAATGACTCCCAGATACCCGTGTTGTGCTTGTAAAAGAATTAACTGCAGTTTCTTCTACTATATCTACAACGTTACACTATATTTTAAAGTGCAAAGCTGTGACTTTACTTACTTACAATGAGCAGGTTGTAGCTATTTAATCTTTAATGGAGCAGAAAAAATATTTTTACTTTTACTTTTTTATTTTTGTCAAAATGTCATAATGCTGGTTTGATCTAAGCACCTTGAGCCTAGTGTTTCCTTCTTTTTGCATTATCAATTTAACCTCAACATCCTCACACAGAGACAATAAACTTAATTTGGGATCAATATTTAAACACACAAATTAGAATTCATAATCCATATATCATGGTTTTCAGCATGATATATGGGTTGTATCACTATGCTGCTTCCTTAACCTGCCAATACATTTGCATACTGTAGCTGCTGGGGAACTTCATTATGTTCTGACATTGCCTTCCTCATTTTAATGTATTTTGCCCTTTAATTTCGCCTCAGACTTTTAAAGAACCTGTGATCCTGTGTATTATAGACTGGTCTTGCCTTTAACAACACCTTCCTGGACCACCTCCCTGACTGAATAATACATGGCTGATACCCGAAAGAGACATACAAACACACACACAACCTCTTCCAGTAAACACATTACTGTGAATCAGGAACCAGGGGACCTGATGCTCTGTAACTGTGTGTGTGTGTGTGTGTGTGTGTGTGTGTCTGTGTATGTGTTATACTCAGGTCCCCCACCATGTCAGCATCCCATTAGCTGAGCCAATCAGCAGTTATAACCTGGTTTCCTAGGTTACAGCCTTCTCAGTCACTCCCAGTAGACAAACAGCAAGGAAACCTAACTCTGTCTCTCAGTGTGTGTGTGTGTGTGTGTGTGTGTGTGTGTTTATGCTGCACAAATAGTGAATTTCCAAAACTTCAGTATACAAAAGTATGAAAAAATGTCTTGTTTCCATGAATTACTATTAAGCAACTATTCTGACGAGTGAACCACAACATAACATAATAAAAAGGGTAAAAAAACAATAACAAAAAAATAATATAAAACCTGGTATATTATGGTATGTCATCACTGCTTCATCTAAAATGGCATTTATGTTGGCTTTATTCATTTTTTTCTACACCCACAAACAGTGCATTTTGATTATGTCTTTTAAACATAAACATCTTTAATTAACTTTATTAGCTTGCCTGCAGAGTGGAGAGCTGTAACTGTATGTTGCAGCAATACACTGATTGTCTACAGTACACTGCCGGAAATTAAACAGGAAGAAGACGAAGAAGAAGCGGAGGCAGGTCCACAACATCATCATTAAAGAGAGTGTTTCTCTGCCCTCTCTGGTTAAAAAAAACAAACAGCTTCACTGATGGCTGTGGTCAGAAGTGTGCTCTGCTGTACCTGTAACAACACCCAACAGTGATGTCACAGGGTCCTGAAGTGCACCTGTACATCACTGCCGCAAGGTGAGAAGGTAAACCACTGGAGGTCAGCAAAAGCAAGATTTTCAGGGGGTTTTAATTTACTCTTTAGTAGGTCTGTAGCAATTCCATTCAGGTTGTCTTATGCAGTAATCTGTACATGAAATAGACAGCAATGTGCTGTTATTAGCTGCAGTACTCACCCTCAGGTCTGTACTGTGCTACTATGGTAACGGTCTGTCCTGCATTCTTCAGAGCTGCGGCTGCCTGCTCATGTGTTGCACTGGACAGGTCCACGCCGTTCACCTACACACAGACACACACAATTAGAGCGCCTGCCTTGGATCAATAGCAATAAATGTATAGTGAGATGAGCACACCATTAGGAACACTGCACAGCTTGGTGGGTCAATAACTCACAGGTGTGTGTATGTGTAGTATGTTGGCTTGTTTAATGCATAAAATCATTCCATGTCAGTACTTGCATCATAATACAGTCACAGTCATTCTGAAGGGATTATCAGTCCCTCTACAGGCTGACAACTAAATCCTGTTTGAATGCTGTCTGAAGAAAATTAAAGCCATATTTCGCTTTGAACACAAAACACAGCTTTAACGCACACACATCCCCTATCAGCCATCACTGGTGACTGACTGACTGACTGACTGGTAATGCGCAAAAGAAAATGATACCAGTTATGTGAAATGTCTCTTTAAATGACTTTTCTGTAGAAACTGTGAATGAATGCAAAGATGCATCAGATCAAGTTCAAAATATTCAGCTTCAGCAAAAATTGTTATTGCTTTGCTTATAGTTATTCTGAGTTGTACAACTCCACATCAGTAATGTACAAGATGACAGGACGACTCCCTTGATATGTCCTATACAGTAGTAATAGTAGAAGTGAGTTATTAATAACACTAATGGTGACAGTATTTGTGCTATATATCTGTGCGTGCTGTTTGTTAAAGGTCTCAGCTCATACCGACAGGATGCGGTCTCCCTTTCGTAGCTCCCCGCAGAGATCAGCTGGACCTCCTGCCAGAATGAAGGAGATGAAGATTCCCTCTCCATCTTCCCCTCCAACAATGTTAAAACCGAGACCTGTGGACCCCCGCTGGAGCACCACCCGCCTGGGTTCCCTGGAAGAAACACAAATTAAACACACACACTACGTTAAGGTAAAAGATGATGGTTTAGCACAAATTAGTACATAATTATAGTTTTTTTTTTATCAATTTTGAAGGCATCTTAATGTATGATGACATGTGATCAATCAGTTACGACTTAGATAGCAACTGTTTTTTGCTGCTTAACCACGATCTAAGAACCAGTGAGAGATGACAAGAGGAAGACAGGATGAGGAATTATATAATTTAATATTTTATACTTATAACATAAATACAAATGAAAACATTAAAATATTGCAACTGTATCAAGCAGTTACTTTAGTGTATGGTTTCTGAATGTATAATATCTGAGATACAATATTGTGTAGTGATAAATGGTTCATCTCAGTGGCAGGAAAGGGTATTTAAAATTAGGATCATTCACCACGATGACCAGCAGATGTCAGTATTGCACTGTCTGTGTTTTGTTGCACCACAACAGTTAGTCTGTCTTAAACACACATTTCTGATTCAGTTTATACCTATAAATTCTTTAGTAAATCAGCATAACTTGAATGTCTTTCAACGGTGGAAGTAAACAAGAACACATGCAGGAAACACAGGCAAACATGCAAATACATATTTCAGACAGAACTGAAAGCAGGTTCATCTTATTGTGAGGAGACCACTGGACCATCATGTCAACCTCACTTAAATGTTTTGGATGAAAACAATCACGATTAGTGCAGAAACAATTCCAAGAAGAAGAGGTGAAGACCTGTTAGTGAGTTATCAGGGTATTTATAAATAAACTCAACCAATCCATACACTGAATAGATGTGAAATTTGGATTTCATCCCCCTTTAGCCTCTCTGACTGAAATGGTTCTAACCAGGGATGCACCAATCCGAAACACCTGGATCAGTTTTCAGACAGTTTCTTTGTCATCAGTTACATTCATTAAGGTGGTCTGCCGACTCAGTTATTAATGTGTCAGCAATCCTCATGTTACCTTACATTAAAATAGTCCCAATGAGTTCCATGCAGTCTTGTAAAGTAAACAGACATTACATTTGGGAAAATGAGAGCACTGATAATCAGTTTTGACAGATACCCTGAGTGAAGGTATTGGCATCGGTATCAAGAGAGAAAAAGGTGAATCAGTGAATCCCTCATTCTACGGCAAAAATGAATACATGATCGCATCTTTCACTTGAAATCACCTGCTTAGAGAGAAAGCAGATGTTCTTAGAATTGTGCATACTCAGTGGACATTTATTAAAACCTATAATCCTCTATTTGCATGGGAAACTAATCAGAGAGCGAAAGAGATGAAAGAGAGAATAAAGGAGAGCTACAGAGGAAAAAAGAAGAAGGGCAAACGTCAAAATGACCATTCTGCAGTCAGTCTGAGGCTTATCAGATTTATTATAATCAAAGCACACTGATTGGCCCAAAGGGTTATGACGAAATGAGTCATATTCTGGTAACCACGGTGACGCCAGTTGAGTGACGAGGGCTGTAATCCGTCCATTAGAATGGATTAAAGACAGTAGAGCAGCACTGAGTGTATCTGTGTGCATGTGTGTACATGTGTGACCTGAGTTTACATGACAGACAAAATTCGCACTGCCATCTGCCTTTTACTGACACACACACACACACACTCACACGCTTTCTCAAACACATTCGCACACACATACAGCAGCACAGCGAGCAGTCAGGGACAGAGGTCACTCAGTGTATTTTAGGACTCTGTTTCCCAATCTGGTGTCGTGGACCTCTGTGAGGGCCAGTTAAGACCTCAGAGGGGGACATGAGAAGACAAAAAGCAAATTTACATTTGACCCTGTACAGCTTAATTATTTTTTTAGCTAGTAAAGCTAATAAGAAGCTGATAGAATTTCATCAGTGTAGATCAATTTTGAATTTTCTTTGGTTGACGAACTTTGCAATAAGAAGTGATAGACATGCACGACATTTTAAAACAAATAACGATGTGATACTGACCTAATGAGCCTGAAAGGTTTTCTTACACATAGCTACTGTAAATCTCCATTAGAGTTGGACGTCCAGCAGTTCATACATTCAAATATTATCAAATGCATTAACCATCAGGGGGACCAACTGCCAAAAATAAATTGCTATTTGTTTAATAGCACAATGGAAACAATAAGGAGATGCCAAACAACTTTAATTTAATAATAATACTAACTTCTTAAACCCAGATTAGCCCAATTAAAATAACATTTTCAAAACCATACTACAATGTCAAATATTTATTGTTCCACCATATTTTTGAAACTACAGTTTATACTGAATGTATAAAGTTTTTATACACATGAATACCCTATATATATATATATATATATATGTGTGTGTGTGTGTAGCTCAACCTTACATATTTGGTTATTTTTGGAGTGGGATTAAAATAAAAATTACATATTGAATGTTTTTGATTGTGCAACATGTTTCATTTGGACCCACTGCTCAGTTATGATTAGGGTAGAATTTTAGAGAACAATGGCTATAGTCCCAATCAGAGTAACATCTTTTGTTTGTACTGTCCCATAGATAGAGTGCAGGTGTTTGTGCGTGAGGTCTCACCTGGGAATGTCGTCCTCTGTGGTCATGGCCCTGGGCAGCGGTGAGTATCTGGGCGTGGTCAATGGGGCGGGGCTTACAGACTGGCTGCCGCTCATGTAGGGGCTAATATGGTTGTCTTGATGTGGGGAGTACGCTGGAGGAACACAGACATGTTTTTTTTTTCTTATTTTACCATAGTGTCATACATAAAACATCACGTCATTGATGAATGCTTTCATACTTTCATGTACTTTTAGCATGGTTCCTAATTTGAATCAATTTATTGTCTAATCCATCACAGCTCACATTGTATCTTTAATCAATCAGTCAAAACTGTTGATGTACTGCTATATAATTAGATAATTAGTTAAGAGATGGTGGTGTGATATATGCTGTTTGGTAATGTGTTAGATTCAGAGCGGCAATAAATGACATGTTGTTTGATAATGTGCTGATTTGGAGAGGTGACAAGTGGCTGTAATCCAATGGACCAAATTTACCCAGTCTGATTATCAGACTGTTATATAACACATTTAAAACTGTCTTGTTGATGTCATCATCAACGATTTTAAATCGTAACATATCATGTTTCTAACCAATTTAAATTGGTTTGAAAACACTGGAAGTATTTGTGGTTATCATAATGGAGACACATTATGATCAGGGTCATCCAGCAGATTATATATTTCTGTCTTTCTTTATTTTTTTCACATGTTTAAGATATCCTTGTAAGCTCTTCAACTCTTGTGGCATTCACAATATACTCATTTCAAACTCTTTCAGGTAACGTCAGGGCTGTCATGTTTATAGTGTCAGCCACTGGCAAAAATTTGTGGAGAGTAATACATTTTTATGGCTCTATACGATGAGAGCAAACAGTCCCCTGTGGTATTTGGCCCGGATGTGGAAATCTATGGCAAGGTCTATTAACCACTTCACTGAGAGCAATAAATGCTATTATGACAAGGATTTTGCAGGCAAAAGTCCAAGTCTGCACCTGTTACCCTCACTGCTCTGCTGATGACTTGCAACAATATTATTCGGACACAGTTTGGGGGGAGCTTTGTGATGTCTACATCCGATTCAACCATGACTGAGCTGGTGGGAGGGTCTTTTCCACTGACAACAGCACAGTCATTTGAAAGCAAAGCTAATTAAGAAAAACTAGTAGTAGTAGATGGGTGCCTTTTTATAAACCCACCCTAAGCAAAAATCAACCAACAACAGCTTTGTTCCTTGCTGTTCTTTATAGTTTGACACCATCTGGGCCTAAAAAGCTTCAGCCTCTTGGCTCCAGTGATGTGTGCTACATTCACCAGAGGACTGTTTCACTGCAAGTTGTGTCTGGTGTGTGAGAGCCTACAAACCCATGTTATGAAATGAACCATGAGCAAAATTGTTGCATTATGGGTGAGTCTATGGTGTGTGTGTGTGTGTGTGTGTGTGTGTGTGTGTGTGTGTACTTACAATTAGTGACATCGGGTGGAGGGAAGTTGTCATTGATAAAAAGGGAGGTGTGTTTGGCCACACGGAGGTAAACGACGTCAGGAGTCGACTTCAGAGCAGCCACTGCCTCCTCATGGGTTACCTCCTCCAAACAGGAGGCGTTCACCTGTAGACACATGAAGACACAAACTGTATTGCTCTGTACAGGCATGCATGAACACACAGGCAGCACGTAGACAACATTATGTCAAACTGCAGCAAAAACAAACAGTGTGTTTTGTGGCTGTGTCCATGGACTCTACATGTATCCTGAAGTATATTGCTGGGCGTTAACTTAATGGAGAAGACGCTTTAATTATGTTGTATTTATTTTTATGCTGAATGGGTCTGCTGCTGTGTTAAAGCTCAGATGTAGGGCAGAAGAATCTAATACAATCATACCCTTCTACACTTTCCTTCTAAGAATTTAATAAAAGGAGGTATTGGAGATGACAAGTCTTGTTTTTGCTAAGTTCTCCATTTTAAGTATAAACAAGCCTGAGTCAGCCCAAATTTGATAACGTTACTTTACGTACGTTAATTACATTTCTGGTTTTATTAAGGGCAAGTCATTTCATATTTGGTGTTACTACTAACTAACTAAGTTCAAGCACACTTCTTCTGTGTTCAATTTCATTTGAAATTTTTCTTCGATTGGAAAACAAATCATGTCGTTGTGTGACCCAATGAAACTAACTTTTACTTTGATGTCGACCATAATTTACATACTAGACTCTATAACATTTGCATAATAATAAATTCAGAAAAGAAAAAAAAAAGAGAGAAGGGCGACAAAAAAAACAATAAAAAGGTGTTTCTTACGGCTACAAGTTTGTCCCCTATCTGTAGCCGCCCGTCTTTGTGTGCAGCCCCTCCCTCGATGATCTTAGTCACGTAGATACCGTTGTCGCCTGGGACGTGTTGGTTTCCAACTCCACCTGCTATACTGAATCCTAAACCTGAGAGAAAACACCAACAGGTCATATTTTTGATGTAACTTCTGAGTTTCCTGAAAAAGTTCTTAATGTTAGATATTTTTATTTGCTGCAGTGCTGCATTTTCTAATTTTCTACCTTGGGCCCTTTTATAAGTTCTGACAGTTTGATTTTTTATTTGATACAGTACAATTATAGGGTAGTAAACAAAAGTGAAATCAAATTAGGTAAACCATACCCACTTATGTATTTCATATTTCGTAGCTTTAATTGTTTTAATTGCTCTATTATTCTTCTCTTTCCCCTGCTTAATCATATTATTGTATCGTTGCTGCTGAGACACGCAGACTTCTCAGCAGAAATTGTGCCTCATCATTTCTCACTTTCAGGCTCCAACTGATGTCTTTATTTCTTTATCATGCAGCCAGTAAGTAGTAGGATAAGACCAGAATATCAACACCCTCAAACAACATCAAAGCTGTCTATCGCTTTGGTAAAGCCAATTGTCTGTGTATTACTACTTACAGACTCCACTGTGTACTCTGTTTACCTGTGTAGTATTTTCTCACCTTTGGGCCCTTTGACCAGCTTGATGTCCATGATTTTCTCAGTGAGGCTCCTCCTGCGTCGTATACACAGTCTGACCAGACCTCCTGCCTCCTTCAGCGCCTCCACAGCCCCGCTGTGGGTCACCTCCCTGACGTCTGCCTCGTTTACCCGGACTATACAGTCATTCACCCTGCACAGCAAAGTCACATACAGTAAAGACGTCATTTGACTTGCATGAGGAGTATATAGTGAAGACAAATGATACACATCACTTCCTAAACTCAAATGTTAGTGTTTCTCTCTGACACTAGAAGTCCAGTTGGGAGAAAGCAGAGTGGGAGGAAGCTGCTGTCAACATCTTTTAGTTGTTTCACTTATTATTTCACTTCTTTCTTTTTTAATGGGGAATTAATGTAGAAGAAAGTTGACTACAGTTGACTACAGTTAGACTCATTTATATGAAATTCCTGGTTCAATCACAGTGCCTGAGGAGCTCAGAGCTACAGGTGAAAGTGCCTGGCTCAGGGGCACCTTGAATGTATTTAATTGTTTGTTAAGGGTAACAAAAATCAGCTGGGATCAGCTGGTCCCAACAAGGTTTAACATTTTATTTAAGATTGAATTCTTTATGGTTTTGGTTCAGGTTAGAATTACAGTTAGGATATAGTAATGGCTGGGGTTAGGCTTATGATTACTGGTGAATAATGTAAGCCAACAATTCATCCTCACAATTAACAAAAACAAGTACTAAAAGTACACAAACTTACGTGCGTGTGGTATTTTGGTATTTAGATGACTCTTTTCAGCTCCCCACAGTGTGTGTGCGTGCGTGTGTGTGTGTGTGTGTACCTGAGTCGTCCATTCTGGGCTGCGGCCCCTCCAGGTATAATCTTGGTAATGAAGATAGAGGGGTCTTCTCCGATGTGAGGGTTATCAGTCCCTCCTGCGATACTGAACCCCAGACCCGAGTTACCCTTCACATGCACACAGACACAGAGTGTGTTTTAATGGGAAAAAATAAACACCATCTGAACATACATATTTGGTTTTAAAAGATAATTTCTGATGCGAGAAGCTTCAGTGATTGAAGATAAATGACAAAGTTTCTGTTTTTGAGGAAATGCTGCCTCGTGTATCTGCCCTGCCACAAAATCATCATCTGCCCATCCAGACCGGATACTTAAATATATTACACTGATATTTTAAGATGCTTTTTAGTAATAAATAAACATTATAATGGAAACATCACCTAGACACACCTAGGTAGTTTATATAAGAAGCTGACACTGGAATAATTAGAACTTCCTGTTACCAAAATCTCACACATTATTAGCACATTACAACACTACACCTAATATATTACTTCTCTTAATTTTATTCATCACCAGGTAACATCTATTAAATACTATATCTTATCAAAAAACTACATCTAATATCTCCCCAATTTTCCCTTCTTACAAAACTAGTTTATTACCTGAACACACATATAATACAACTCTCTCCAGATTAATCGCGCATTACCAAATTACACATAATAGATCACCTCTGTCAATTGAACCCATTACCAAGATGACAGCCATTGCTCTGAGTATGTTTCTCTCACTCTCCCATGCTTTGTCACCGGGTTTAAAGCTAGTGTAATGCCTGTGCCTGTGTTTGCGTGTATGTCCATAGTGTCTTTAAAGCAGATCCCGTCAAGCAGACACAACCAGGTCACAGGAGAATAGAGTGAGGGAGGGAGAGAGAGAGAGACGGAGAGCAAGCCTCGGGGTGAGAGAGAGGGGAATGGCCAGTGAGAGACAGCGAGGATGGAGAAATAGGGTCAGCAGAGTCGGACCACTGGTGGGACTGAGTCAGACGGAGAGCAGGCTGATGAGATGACGGAGAGCAGGAAGATAAATGAGATCTAAGATAACTTACACAGCTCAGATGAACGTTTTATGACTATAATCTTTCTGGTTTTATAAATGTATCTTAACGACTAATTTTTTTTTTCTTCTCCCATGATTTTTTTAAGAATTAGTGAACATAAGAAGATCACAAAGTAACTTTTCGAAGCATATAAACCTGTGTAGTAAGGCTTCAGTGAGCGATAGAGGCAAATAATAAAATAAAAAATCTGTAAAACCTCTTACTGTAATTTAGATTTTTTTGTTTCCTTAAAACACCCCATTGTCATTTAACTCATACAGTTTAAACAGCCTACAGCCTAAAATGGTAGTAAATAAATTAATGAAAAAATAAATAAATGGAAATATTCTGAGAGAAAAAAAAAAATCAACAAAAGGCAGAGTAAGTTTGCTGGCTACCTTGACTACACCATTATTTAAGTAAATTGATGTAGTTTTTATTGTACACTTTAACATACACAACAACACAGTTTTGTAGCTTGTGGTAAGTGAGAGCTATCAACAAGCTTCTGTTTGTGACAACTTTTGAACATCTTTCTCAAATAACATGAAGTAATATACCGCTTTGCAAGATGTTACTATGCACTGCAATGGCTGATTCAAATGCAATCGGTTGACTTGATGCATTTAGCTTGATGCATGTTTTAGTTGGACTTAATTATTATAATAATATGTTCTGTCAAGTAACATGTATTTGTTGACTCCGTCAGAACTTAAAAGTGTAAAAGGGTTTAAAGATATCAATATCAGCTCACTCAAATTTATACCAATGGCCTGTTTCAAAAATCAATGTGCTAGCTTGTTAACTTTAGATAGCTTGCTAAATCAATGTGCTAGCTTGCTAACTAACAAAATGTTCGGTCTTTTCACACCTTCTCAGCCTTTGTTTGTTTTCATGTTATTGTCCCAGCACAGGTTCCATTTCTCCTACTTTAAAATAGACAGGCACTCAAATTAACTGCTGCTCTCGACAGCACTAATGATGTTTTTAGCGTGATTATGTGTGAGTGTTCGTGGGAGGACAGGGGTCAGTCTGAACAGATGGGGATACTGTCACCGAGGGGCTGATGTGACTGAGTACATTTACAGTGTGTGCAACGGGCATGCGTGTCGGTGGTGTGTTTTCTGTGGATGTAAGTTTTTACCCGCTCCAGCGTGATTTCCTCATACTCATAGTCTGCTTCTGTTCCATTGGCCTGTCAGAGAGGAGGAGGAAGACAAGAGAGGTGTGTCAATTAAGAGTAAACGCTGAAAGCTGTTTTCCTGTAACGGACACTAAAATGCTCATTTGAGTTTACGGTAAAGCTTTTGACATTCATAATTTATATGCAGTGTTTTTCTCCGTGTCACGTCACTTACACCACCCTCTCATGCTGCATTAAACCTTCATGTTTATCACAGCTATATCATATTTCTCATTGTTTCTGCACGACATGCATGTGCATTGAATATTCTATGCCACTATATAGGACATCACCTATCAGCAGCAGTGCAGGAAGTATTCAAATCCTTTACTTAAGTAACAGTACTAAAAATACTTGCATACAAAAATTCTTGATTTGTAAAGTAACGAAAGCTGTCAAATAAATGTAGTGATGTAAATATTTCCCTCTGAATTGTAATGGAGTAGAAGTATAAAGTGGCATGAGATTAAAATACTCAAAGTACACGTATCTCAAATTTGTACTTAAGTACAGGACTTTAGTAAATTTACTTAGTTACACTCCAGTTAAATCATTTTTCATTTCCAATTCTAATCCAAAGTGTGAGCTGATAATCAATTCACTCATCAGGTAAAACAAACTGCAACAAATAAGTTAGACATTTGATCTTTTATGAATGATGCATGAATCCCAGAGATTAGACTGGTAATGCACATGATGTATCTCTGATGTCATATTTAAGAACAACCCTGATGAATTACCCATGAGCCAATCGCAGTGCTCTGCCTGGACTGCCTGTACTATAAAATACATTAACGTCTATATATTTCCTGACTGAATAAAGAGTGCACAGAATTAAATCTGATCCCAGCAGACTATTATATATTTTGTGTTCCTCTCGGTTTATACTGGGAGATGAGTGTCTTGTTCCTGCTATAGCTGCTGCAGGCGGGCGGGCGCGCACACACACACACACACACACACACACACACAGTGGTCGAGTGGCATCCCAGTGGCCCATGTAATCCCCTTGGCTGTAATCTGTGTCTCTGTGCAGTCAGATTAGTTTAGATTTTGAATTTCTGCCGTTTCAAACAGAGGGCACAATCTTCTATCAGCCACCATGTGCAGTGCGTCTGCTATCACCTACCACACACTCCTGAACATATTCAGACTGGATGGGCACCTGGTTAAAGTTAGGCCACATGAATTTACTATAAATTATTCTGGAAAATTTGAGGACAATAATTTACTGCCATTCTTAAAATGTAAAATTTCTTTATGATATTTCCTGCCTAACAGAGTCCCTTTATAATTTAAATAAACCATGATAAAATTAACTAAGTTATAGCCCCTACTTCCTTTAGTAGGTAGAAACAGCCTTGTACATCTGCAGTGTGTTTAAATTTATTTTCCCATTTAAAAAAAATGGTCGACCTACCAATTTTGCCTAATTTTCAGCAACAAAAAAAAAACTATATTAGCTTTGAAAAGAGTCATAAGTAATGAAAGTAAACTGTTTTTTCTGTATTTGTTACATGCATTAATCACATTTCTTTGGATGAAAATAACAGTCAGAAATCATATCAGTGAAATATTAAGTGAAATCTGCGTGAGAGAAATATTTTTCTCCTCTCTCTGTGTGTTATATTCCAGGCAGTTCAGCAGGGAGTAATTCCACAGTAATTACATAATAAACTTATCTAACAACAACAGACACTGATTCTCTGTGGCAGCTGGCTACCAGTAAAATGACATCTGGATCCATCTAATTCTGGACTGAGCTTTCTGTCTGAATCCAGGACGCTGCTGTCACTATTGAGCATTTTTATGGAGGAGAAATACTGAAATTACTGAACATTTCAAGTAGAAGCTCCAAAAAGTTCTGAAAGTCTTTATACAGTGAAATAACTCTTGATATTACATTTTTAATGTTGGTAGTTTTCTTAACAGATTTGATATACATATTTACAAAGTTACACAATTATTTGGAAGCTCAGTACAAGATTAGAAATTAGAAAAACAACTTTCTTTTCAAACATGAAACAAACGACTTTACGTGTCTCGCATGAGTAGAAGCCTTATAGACTTGGGCCAATTGAAATGTATTAACTGTGGCAACACTGAAGCTTAAAAAAGCGCTTCTGTATCGAAAGCACAAGACCTGTGATTGGTCTGCACTGGCTGGTTTATTTTTCTCCCATATTCTTCCACTGATCGTAGTGTTTGTTAATATTTACAACATAGAGCAGGTTAAAGAAAGGCAGAGTAATATCTCCATTTAAGTAATGCTATGTGATTTGGCAGAGCTATTTCCAGCACAAACCTTCTCCTCACTCTGTATCCCAAAGTGAATAAGATCATTTAAACACAAACACTTCAGATATATAATGAATGGACGATGCTTGATAACGCCCACCTTTAGATTCGACGACAGTCAATAGGTAAAATAACTTAATGAACTACAAATAAATTCCTACACTAGAGGACGGAAAAGCGTAAGTCAACCTTAAATAGACATTTTCTGTAAGGTGGTGTGTTCAAAATGCATCTCTATGTCTTGTGTCACATTCTCCATATTCACTTATACTACAAACATGGGCCAGATCCAGCCTCCGACGGTCAATAATCAATGGTCAATAGTCCACACACAACCACTGATATGTACTTGAATCTTTATCTTGAATCTGTGCGATTTAAAGGGTAATTTCGGTATTTTAAACCTGGACCCTATTTGTACATATTTTGGGGTGTAAATGACTAATAGATACAAAACGTTTTGGAATTGGTCCAGTAGATCGTCTGTCTGCAACGTAATACTTGGAGGCACTATGCCCGTCAAAAGTATGTCCACTAAAAGTGCTTGTTTTTGCCACTGACAGGCTTAGATTGTTATTGGCGATCTACTGGACCAATTCCAAAACTTTTTGTACCTATATGTAAATATGTAAAAATAGGTCCCATGTTTAAAAATACCGAAATTACCCTTTAACCTTATTTGACTTTTCTCAGGAAACTGAGAAGACTAAAATTGTATGAAATCCAGAGTTGGCTACTGAGATGTTACACTATCAGCAGGGTGCAAAGTACACACTTCATGTATCACTGACAATATATTTGAACCAGTACTCACATAAGGGGGGGTGTCGACGCTGTCGGTGTTGACCACCACTGGAGGGGGGTTGGCCTGCAAGAGAGAACAGCAAAGTTATTAAACACTTTTAATTTGAAGAATATTATCATGAAACCAAACCATATTTCCCCAAGACGGCTGATGATGGTTGCTATGAAACTTAAGAAACACATGATGAACACACACATGCAGAGATCTGTGATAGTGACTTACTCGTCTCATGTTTTGGTTCAGCATGTTGAGTACATCTGCTACAGATTACCACCACGGAGCGACAGCATACACCGCATGACATACTGCACAGCCCTTATATTGGACAATACTAATGTACTACACTGCAAACCGCACTGTAACGTAACAGACTGTCTTATGTAGCTGTTACTGTGCTATAAAGTACTTTTAGCAATCCAGTACTGCACCACAAAGTACTATATCACAATACCCTGTAGTTTTACATTTTAGATTATACTCCAATAGCCTGTAGGATATTGTACTCCACTACTCTGCACTACCACTCTGTATAATCCTATTGTATGTCAACCGCATCATGGCCTGGTTCACTCCAGCACAGCACGGCTAGGGTTAGAGCAGCAGCCAATGATTGACATTATCTTTCCTCTTGCTTCCTACGCAAGCAAATCAAATGACAAACCTCACACTAGCTAATAAATAGCCACAAGGTGTCTTTTTCTCCTTGTATTTGCAAGGGGAGCACCAGCCCCCATCTTATCATTCCACCCTTTTGCTTCCTCTCACTTTCTCCCCAGACAGTATTTAGTGCCGGCCAGTGCAGCGTCTGCAGCTCTAGTCTTCTCCAACAAACAATTAAAGACCAAACAAGTCCATGTAAGATAATCTCCGGCTCTTGCTCTGCAGCCAAAAAAAAGTTCTCAAACGAACCAGCCAACCAAGCATCAAACAAGTTAGCCAACCAAATGGACAGTCCACCCAGACTTCACTTCATGGCATCAATGTGCAACAGAGCAGCAATAGCATCTATCCCTCTACACTAATCTCTACCTCTCTCATCCCCCTTTTTCCACTCCTTTATCTCTCTCTCTCTCAAACACACGCACACACACAAATATATCATCTCACTCCATGTTTCTCTCTCTCTCTCTCTACCACATGTCCAACTGTCTGTCAGTCAAGCTGCAGGATATTTGATCCCGCATGGGAACAGAGACAGAGGGGGGGGGGGATCAGAGGGATTATAGGTATGGTGGGAGGAGTCAAATCTGCTTGCTCAACAACAGCAATGAGGAGCAGAGGGTGCAGACAGATGCACACAAACCCCACAAAACTACAGACATGAGTCAAAAAAATAACCACAATGGTGGGAGAACAGAAGAGGAGCGAGATTGTGAAAGAAGGAGATGGATGAAGTGGAGGGTAATACAGTAAGGTTCATGGATATTGAGGAGACAGTAAGGGTCGTGCTGACAGTTGCAGCTGTTAAGATCTCTGTGTGTGTGTGTGTGTGTGTGTGTGTGTGTTTTGATGTGAATGAAGGGGAGAAAGAGACACTTACAAGTGGAGGGTAAGGATGATCACTGTATAATTATGCTCTATACGAAGCAGTTGTTATCACAAATAGTCTGAGGTCTATACCACCTGACTCCAAGAAACATTACAATGCTACATGCTCATGTTGTATACTTTCAGCGTAGTGTTTAATCTTAACCCTCAGTGATGCTAGTGCCATTGAGCTGCACAAAATCCCTCAAGCTACGAGAGTATGTGGTGGAAGAAGTATTCAGATTTTTTACTTAAGTAAACTTAAGCAAGTGTTATTATTTTATGGTTATGTAACCTCAATATTTTACATGAAAAGGCCAAAAGAACAAACGTGCAAATATAAACAAACAAGCACACAAACACAACATCCATATCCAGACAGCGTTTCAGTCGCTCTATGCAAGTGGTTGTTAGTTGTTACATAATTGTTGTTACACCAGCTGTGTTACCATGGCATTATGGCCTGGTTCAATCCAGCAAGGCACAGCTTAGAAAGAGATCCAGACTATCCCTGGTTTGTCTCATCAGACAAAGAGACAGACAAGTGCTTTCATCATATCTCTCATGCTGTGCAGGATGGTTAAGACATGTTTGAGAGTGTGTGTGTGTGTGTGTGTGTAGGCTTTGGGAAATGATTTCCCATCAGCACAGCATGCTGGGTTCAGCATCATCATAATAATTCAATTATCAATTAGCAGATGAATGATGATTGGATAAACAGAAATCAAGGATCCCAAAATGATGCACAGCAGCCGTTTGTTAAATAATCAATCAGTGCAATGTGCCATATTATCCTAGCACACACTCATACATGCAAGAACATACAACACATACAAAGTGAAACAGGAAGTCACAAACCAAATTGAGCAGAATGACGAGTGTTGCACAAGAACAGCTGCAGTGTTTAAAGCTTTGTTTGTCTAACATCTGACCTTAGTTGGTCAAAACTCTGCTACTTTAATTTATAGTACAATGTGTTGAGAGGTGAAGACACACACACACACACACACACACACACACACACACACAAATACTCCACTCCTAATATCACGATCCACTCTGTCTTCCTAATGTGCAATGAAACTCCATTTGACTAATGAGCTAATCAGATGACTCTAATCAAATCAGAACGGCCATGCTAATCACGCTAATCAGACTATCACTACCTGCTATCTCTGATCACTGTGCCCACAGCAGATGTACAGCACAATAACTACCCGACCAACAGCTAATAACAGGCAGCTGGCATGCTCTATTCTTTTCCTCGGCTCACTATAATTCAGTTTATACAAAATTCCTGTTGCACATGGAGGGTTATGCTCTTTTGATTATATCATCTGGGAAGTTGAAATTGACCATCACCACTTTTACACTGCTTTCACTGCATCATCATTCTGTGATGTTCAAACAACTGCAGGCTTTACTTGATGAATTATTTCGGTTAACGTCTCATTTACCCAAAATCTGGTAGGTCTGTGTTTCTGTTAAGTTTCCGATGTTTCTCAAAATTACATTCAGCAACCGTCAGAGGAAAAAGTGAGAGTCACAATCCGTACACTATGAATATAATGCAGTTCAGTTGACAACTCAGAGGGCAGGTTTGTAGGGAGAACAGCACTGAAGCACTTCAGGCTGCTTAACTTAAAAGAGCAGTTTGACAAAGATAATGGCAACATTACTGTAGTGACCTTCCACTTCTAAAATGTCTCCACTACTGTGGTCAGATATAAGTACAACACTTAAGGTTTGCTTACAGCAGCCAGTATACTTTGTAGACTTGTAGACTGATATTGTGTGTTCAATGGAGACTGATGTCACAAATTACATTCGTTCCCTTTTCTCTTTGTCCCATCATTCCTTCAGTGTCTAATATATCTTGACAAGTATTGATTCCAGGAGTACTTTGAACATTAATGGAATATGTAATCAATTTGACTACATAACCTGTGTTATATTTCTCGATACAGTGTTATTCTTTCCACTTTTTTGGAATTTAAGTTCCTTATAATAGTACAGGACAAACTGAAAGTCTAGTTCCCTCCTGCTCTGCGGTTTAGTAAGCTTAGGTTAGGCAAATAAACACTGTGAGAAGAATTTAAGGCATGGTGTCTTTGATTTCATATGTGCACACATGCACTTTGACTGACCCTCAACTGATCACCATCCCAAACTGGTTGAATAGCCCAGCAGTAGGATGTCTCCACACTTTGATGTATGCAAGTGTCATCAAACAATATCAACAATAAAATTAAAGCAATGAAAACTGTGTGGATCTGCTTCCTACAGTTTATTGTGAAAGTTTCAATTCCTTCACAAATTTATATATAATATAAAGTGCACCTTAAGACAGGTGTACAGACTAGAGTGTGGCTTGGGCCGCATATTTCTGTCCAAACCCGACCAAGAGAGTAGGAACTGATTCCGACCCAATCCCGACAGGCATTCTGTTTTTTTATGTCCGAACCCGACCCAAGCCCGACGCAGTTAATGTAAACTGAAGCAATTTGAAATGCCTCTATACTGCCGATTTCCCTGCATGGTTTTTGGTAGTTTTTTAAACTTCTCCAATGACAAATTTTGTTTTGTCCTCCATCCTTAGCTAGGCTACATGAATTTTTACTGCCTGTGTGTTGCATTCATGCGTTGTCACGTAAGTAACAAAACCCAGCACTGAACAGGAAGCACCATGTCAAGAATGACGTGACCGAACCCGACCCGAACCTAAACATCATTTCAGGTATCCACCCTCTAGTACAGACCTTCATGTGTAGACCTTAATCAGGTACCTCCTTTAATGCCTGACAAAGGTGTGTGACCAAAACGTAGTGGCTTTCAAAATATACGTATTTTGTGCTAACAGTGTGCAGGACTCTACCAGGTTTTCAAAGTGTTAGTCTGATTGCATGACTTATTGCTGCAACCTGTATTCTATAACAGCGTGCAATCTCCTTTAGTATCAGAGGTGGATGGGAAACAATTTGTCAAATGTACGTATGCTGTCTACTACTATGATACAGTATGTATCCATCCATCTACTGTCCAACCATCAAACCTACCTGCACATGGGCCTGTATTTGTGGAAAGTGGTGTATGAGCGGCACGTGTGGGGGCGTTTCCATTGAGTGTGCGGTCCAGATATACGTGTCATTGGGCCACGCCCTGCTCACAGCCTTGCCCTTGGCTTTACTCTTTGTGGGACTCTTCTTCACACTGTCTTTTAGGTTGGGAAACTTTCCCCTAGAGCCCCTGGTGGCCAGGTTGGTTGGTAGTGTGCTCCACCCGTATCCGCCCAGCCCTGAACACAGGGGGAGCTGTGGTGAGTGAAAAGGGTGGATAGACAGCGACTGGGAGGCGTGAGGAAGAGGAGGAGGGCAGTGGTGGTGGTGTTGGTACTGCTGGAACAACGAGTGGTGACTAGGTGAATGGAGCTGCATCTGCTGCTGTTGGTGGTGGTGGTAGATTTGATGTGTCGATTGCGAGGAAAGTAGGTGACTTGGCGAGGCCGGTGGATGGTACTGTTGCTGGTTTTGACAATGATGCTGCAGCTGATGATGACTTGGTGACAGGTGAAGCTGGTGGTGGCTTGGCGAGTGCAGTAGGCGATTTGGTGATTGTGGAGCCAGCTGGTAAGTTGGAGACGGCGGAGCTAGCTGATGACTTGGAGACTGTGGTGCTATGTGGTAGTAGCTAGGAGAGGGAGAAAGAAGCTGATGTTTTGGCGAATGGCAGCCATGTTTCGGCGAATGGGGATGATGCTTTGGTGAGTGCAGCGGTGAAGGTTGCAGCTGGTGATTTGGCATCTGTATTTGCAGTAAATTCTGGTTATGCTTTGAGTGAGAGTGGCTCTTCCCTGACTTGGTCTTCGCTTTGCCAGACTTTCCCTTAGTGGAGCCACTGCTTGGCTTCTTGGGGCTACAACAGAACTCATGGCTGTGGAAATAAGTGGTCATAGCTACAGAGATATATAAAAAGTCACAAAGAGATCTTTATCTTTTTATGTCTCTCTCACCACGTCATCTTCTTTACCGAGATGACAAAAGGGAGTAGCTCCTCAGAATCACTTGTGTCCGAATAATGTAGGTCATGCCTCTCCAGAACAACCAATCCTCTTCTGTGTCCAGTACAAAGTCGGTATTCCTGCCTTTCCTCTCTCTCTGCTGTATATCAGTGTGTCTCAGAGTGTTAAGATCAAAGGAATATCAGAAAATTAAAATACAATCCCTCCTTTGTAGGCATTGTTTCCATTTCTCCTCCGTTATGGATGAGAGCATCAGCTAGTCCTGAAAGCAAAGCATCCTCCTTTAGTGCGACATTTAACCCTCCTCTTCTCAGCTTTCTCCCCTTAGGGGCACATTGACCCTCTCACCATGCCTCAGGGTTACAGGGTTAGTAGTAAGATAAAAGGTGCGGTCCCAGGAAGAAGCAGCAAAGTTGAGCCTCCTTTCAGTCCTGCTTTCTCTCAGGATGTCTCAGTTTCTGTAGAGGATGCGAGTCCGTTCATGCGCTCCAATGGAAGATTTGTCTTTCTCATCTCGTGATTATGCTCCACTTCAATTGTCAGTCACTCAGAGTAACTCATACTATCCACCTATGTTGTTGCGCACTCCAGCTTTGTATCTGAAGTGTTGGTGGCTCTGTAGACGATGCAGTTCGATTCATAAATTCCGAAAGAAAAGTAGAGGCAGTAAAACAGGAGTTTACTCAGATTAAATTCCTGTTTGATTTCTTTTCAGATTCGTGTTCATTCTGTCCATCCAGAAAGGAATAAAGGTTAGAAAGAGTACAGTTTTCTTTGTCTTCCTTCTTTCATCTTGTCTTGTCTTTCTGTTATCATCATTTGATATAAGGCCACATCTCTATGCACAATTCTCTTTCTCAGCCTCTCTCATCTTTCTATACTGCCTCCCTCTCTCAGTGTCTGCCCCTCTCTCTTTCTTTCTATCTCTCTCTCTCTCTTTTCTGGACTAGCCAATTAGGGGCTTCCCTGGACTCCTGCACATGACAGCAGCCAGGCATGACTAATCAATAGGCGACCGGGGACAGTGATACAGCGCTCAGAGCTCAGTCAGTGTGTGTGTGTGTGTGTACAACGAACGGAGAGCTGTGATTGGTGGAGGGCAGTCCCTTCCATCAACCTTTGTCTTGTTCTTTTAAAGCATCACAAGGCAGACCGGGTCAGCTGGAATATAGTCTATGAAATGCCTTCTGTGTGTTTTTGTGTGTGTGTCTCTATGCGTTGGCCTACTTCCTTGTGAGAATGTGTCCCACTGCTTGTGCTTGTGTGTCTCCAAGTTTAATCCATGTTGAGGGTAACAGGCATTTCAATCTGCAGTCTCTAAGAAGTCACCCCACCACACACACACGCACACACACACACACACAGTCCTACACACAGTCCTACACAAAGAGCTACAATGCAGTAAGGAGTGGCCTGACAGTAAACACTGCAACAGACTCTCCTCTTTTGGTCAAGGATTGCAACTATGGTACTACAGGTTACTATGGAAACGCAATACTTTTTGAGTACCAACCACACTTTGACTGTGTCCGAAATCAGTCACTACTCACTACATAGTCCACTATATAGTAAGTTTGCCATTTTGTAGTGCTGTCCGAATGAACAGTGAGAATTATTATGCCCTATATAGTGGACTCAAAGTATCCCACAATGCATCGTGAAAAGTAGTGTGCAACTGATGGTCACTAACCAAGCACTATATACCATCATGCATTGTGCTGAAAGAAAAATATCAGATGGATGAGAGGAGGGAAAGCAGTGCAAAAATGTTTTTTCATTTTGCCGGTGAGCTCACTATAAAGTCCTCTACATTGAACTCCCTAGATAGTGAGTAGGGAGGAGTGAATGAGTGAATGATTTCAGACAGAAAGCTGTAAAGTATAGAATTTGTGCACCAAACTCTTTGATCAGTTATGTTCTTATTTGAATAATAATTTGGTTAATTTTACATTATATTGTAGTTTGGTATGATTTGATTGTCTGTCTCGAGACAAACATTTGCCTCACTCTTGAGAGAGCGGGTCATCCACTAATCACAGGGTTGGTGGTTCGATTCCCAGCTCCTCCTCCTCAGAAGTTGAAGCGTCCTTGAAGAAAACACTCAACCCTAAATTGCTTCCAAAGGCCAGGCAAGTGCCTTGTAGAAAAACTACAACAATTTATTTTGAAACTCAGGTCTTGTACTGGCACTGGTACTGAAAAAAAATACCAAAATACTCAGCCCTATGGTGGAATACAAAGAAATGATTTGATTTGTGACATTATTGTTAAAACCACACGTCATCAGAATTTCTTGAGACACACAGATCAATCAATCCGTTGGTCAAGCAGCCTTTACAGTATTTGTATATGTATATACTTACATGGAAATGACAATGAAATCCTTATTATTGATTTTACAGTGATGTGCAGAATGACCATAGAATGGCCACTAGCTTTAACATTAATATAATTATAGCTTCTGGCTTCCTACAGCTGGTATTTAAGAAAGAACAGGAGCTGCCGCTGGTTTGCACACAGAGCTGGATAGACATACACACACAGCTATCCGGTATGAGGTCCAAGCCTCTATAATGTCATCTAATATATGCCACAACTCGCCCCAAACCAACATGATAAGAGAGACAGAAAGGCAGATAGACAGACAGACGAGGCACATTAAAAAGCAGCACCCATGTGGAGAGCACAAATAGATGAAAAGAGGGTGAGGGTGGTTGAGAGAAAGGCCGTTATAGCGTTTCTGTTAGTGTTCCCTGTGTAAAGTGCTGCTAGCGCTGCAGGCTAACCGCTCAGTCGGGAGAGGATGAGCAAGGAGAATAGGCTGTTAGCATCACAGTGCTAGATGAAGCCCACGCTAATATAGCGCTAGAGGGCGGGGTAGGGAGGGGGTGGGTTGTGGTGAGGAATGGTAGAAGACAAGAGATGAAACAAAGATAGAGGATGGTGGGATCTAGAATGAGTAAAGGGTTAGGCTTAGGGTTTGAATTTAGTTTAAAACACATAGTCTTATCAGTCAAAATCACTAGCATGATCTCTCAACCAATTTCTAGTGCCTGGTACGATTGCTATATCCATACCAAAGGAGTGACAGACTCGAAACATTACCCTCAAATATTGTTATGTATAAAACATCTGAGTCAGCGTGCCCACACCATGTCAAGTTCTACTTAGTTTTCTACCCACACTCCCTTCTGACATGGCTCTGAGAAGAATTATTAAGAAACACATTAAGAAACACATCAAATTAATCTATCAAGCCTGACGTTCTCAAAATGGTTTGCTTAATTGAATCCTCGCTTTATGTTCTGGGTCAGGCTAACCCGATGAT
This sequence comes from Macquaria ambigua, assembly GCA_008360985.2. NCBI lineage: Eukaryota > Metazoa > Chordata > Actinopteri > Centrarchiformes > Percichthyidae > Macquaria > Macquaria ambigua. The sequence goes on along the minus strand of VMKM01000272.1, from coordinate 278,159 downwards.
GAAGTTTGAAAATCCAGAACAAACATCCTCATTTATTGAGCGTCAAACCTTTTCCACTCCATTTAATTAGTGTAATGGATATTAATTAGTCTAGTGACCACGCACATATATTACTCTTAACAGGTCAGTCTGACTCAGAGGGAGGGTAGCTGCTGATAAGGGTCAAAATATCCAATGTAGACAAATCTTTCTTTATACAGTCAAAGGCGTAGGAGAGACATCCCCATCAAAAAAAACACCACTGGTCTCATGCTGTTGCCTACAGTAGGTGTCTTGCTTTATAGCAAAAGATATCAAGTGAGAAAGCCATCTACGATTACATTTACCCTTATTCTGTCAGACAGTGCAAACGCGCTACTCTAACCATTATTCTGGTGTTCAATCCTCTGATCACTTGCCACCTCTTTGCTGTTCCTCCTATGAAATTATCATTACTCCTTATGCCTAAACTCCTTATCATTTTCACTGAAAAACTGATCTCCGACTGTGCCACGCAGAATCAATGAGGATGTGTTCAATAGGGAAAGCAGACATGTAACTGGAAATAACATGTTGGCCAGGGGCTCTAGTGATTCGCTAGAAAGACATTCGACTTATCACTTATCAGGGTTTTTCTTTTCCAACTCTACTGTCTGCAGGGGGACAAGATTGTGATACTGAATGTCCCCAGCAGGGGGCCTCAGGCTCCACAGACAGATGGAGCACTGGTGGGGGACTGGAACACACACACAGATAGGATGATGCTACTGTACAGTGCTGTTCCCTTATCATTACTGAGTTATTTGTATTATCAGCACTGATTGACAGCATGTATGATATCGTACAAAGATATTGTAGCACTGCATCTCAAGTAGATTCCTAGAACTGATTGAAGAAATTGTGGTGGAAATACAAGCACACAGGGGAAGGGGGGTTAAATCCAGTTCATTAATTCCACGCAATTATGCCACAAAATGATGCACTATAGCATGCAGCATGTGAAAAATATGACAATTCAATCCATTTTGAAGCGGCTGTTGTGTTAGTTGGTTGGTTTGATTGGTTGGTTTCATTTTAGTACCACTTTGCTTAATTTTAACACTGATGGCAAAGGTACTTTATTCATTTCTAGTTAGTATTTTGCAAATGTCCACTCCAGCATGATGTTATTTTAGGTACACTGATGTTAGAGGGAAACTGGATATTACTGCAAATGTTGCGTACTATATGCCAGTGTAATTATATAATCCAATCCTTAAGAATAATAATTAAATTAATCCTAGTATTGCAGTGTTAACAGTATCTCAGTATGACACTGGCATCAGCTCTACTAACATTTAAAAATACAAACTGGTTTTACTGTTCCTAAATGCTACTGACTGATCTGACTAAAATGAACACAGAACAAGTGAATAATGGCTGACGGTAAAGAATATTAAAACACTGCATGTCAACACAGCAGAGCTGTGGTCTCCACGGATCCAGTGGGTGATCAGACATGTGAGGTTACAGCCTGAGATCTTCATTATCATATATCACACCAGCAGCCTCACACAACATGGCAGAATAAATCAGTATTAATTTAGAGCGTATGTTGTGATTAGAGCAGGGATTTGTTTTGGGGTGCGGTTGGGAGGTCATGGTGTGGTGTGAAAGGCAGCACCATTACACAACTAAACTTTTATTGCAAAAGATGATTGAAAATAGTGTACATTTGGATCATTGGCATTTAAATGAAGGCTGCACTAATTCATATTCTATTTATAGTTTGTGGTAATAAATAGAGAGCGGTACGACAGAGAGTCTTGGGTTTTGCTTCAGAACCCAGATGATGTAACGCTTCTTTTCCAAAATCAAAGTCACAGAAAACAGCACTGGTGTATCATCAGCATATCAAGCTAATGTTATAACCAACCTCTGCCTACTTAAGCATCCAGCAGAGACAGAGCAAGATGAGCATCCCATTGCTCTCGTGCTTCTGGCCACCTGACGAATCAAAGTCCAATACTCGCTTATTTAATAGTGCTGGTTTGGTCTCCAACAAATCCTGACAAAAATGTCTACGTCTTTAACTTGCTGGATGCTCAGCTTTCCTCACCACGAACACTGGGCTTGTCTAGCTTGTTTGCTGGAAACAGCTGCCTGCTACTGTTTTATATGAGGGTTTAAGGAGAGTCATGAGACATAAAAAATATGTGTCATAGCTCACTGTCAGTTTAAAACAACGGGCTAAAAGAAGCTAAATGCTGTCTAGGGCTGTAAGGTGATTTGATTCATTCAAACATTTAAAGGGGGCCTGTGGAGTTTTCTTGTAAACAAACAAAAGCTATATTTACATTCAGTGTTACTCACGAAAAAGCATTCCTTCTACATAAAACATTTGCAAAGCCGATTTTTGGAACATTTTCGAAAAACGTTACCGAATACCACTGTCCCACAGACTGCACAGTAGAATTGTTCGTAAAGTAGTAGAATAGTAGAATTTTTAACTTTGTGGAAAGTCTAATTGTGATTCCCAGTACAAATCTTTTCAGCTTCCATAGAAGAGCAGAATAAAAAGATCTGGTGAGTGGAGTGGAACAAAGATGTGCTTTTTTTCTGCCTGTTATATGATAAAACCCAAGAATCCTACACACTGTCAATCACTTGTACTCACTTTATTAACAACGTTTTGGTCCTCCATCGGGTAATATTCCTAAATTATTTTACCTGTCAAAGGTCTGAGGACTGAAGTGTAATTACAAAAATGTGTGTGGGATTCTTTGGTTGCTTCAGTCATTCATTTTTAAATCCTTTTTGGTGTGCAAGAAGTTCATCTGAAAGCCCAATTTATAAAAGAAACCTTATGAGATTTAAAGTGATGAGACGCATGTAGTTTTATCTGAAGGTAATGTGAAGCACAGGTTTAAAACAAAAAAAATAGATCTCTGTAAGTAGAATTTGTTTGCTTTAATAGTCAATGAACTGCAATCCAATACCATCTCTCATTATTGCAAATACCGAAAGCAGGGCTATTATATGCTGTAATGGGATCTGAGAGTTAGTAGTGGGGTCAACAGGGGCAGAACTGAGTCTTCTACACTCTCTAGAGCAGATCTCAGATAAACCTCCTCCTCTCACACTGATGTTAACCTCAGGAAGTGAGCCTACTTGTGGGGCTGTTGGGGTAGACCACTTCCTCAGGTCAGGACACGCGGTTCAACAGTAACTGAGTGGCTCATTCACTGCGGTGTTCAGACTCCAATACTCTCTCTTTTCTCATCTATCTGTGTCGCACTCTGTCTCCCGCTCTCTTTCTCTGAAACCCTAGCTTGTACTCTGTTAGCTAGACTGCGTGTACCTCACTCCAACCATGAGCCAAAGAATCAGAGTGAAGTAATTCTGCTGTAATGGTATTCTCTGTTAACGATATGGCCTCAGTGTCTGTTACAGATTAGTTTGCCACCCTGTCTCTGTCTGTCTCTCTCTATCTAGGTGTCTACTGTGTCTGCCCGCCTTGAGATCTCTTCCTCCATGACTTAATTACTAACTCTGTTTTCAATGTCTAGAGATGCCGCCCTATGCCTGTCGCTGGCAGAGATCCAGGAGCTACTGCAACACAACAGAAAAGTGAATTAAAACTAGACAGACTAACTTTGAATACTGCAGGACCTAATTACAAAGAGGTTGCTCGTTAATTCCTCCTCCAGTTCCATAATTCATTACAATAACAATAAGTTATTGTAATTTATTAATTAATCTGCTGATTTTATTTTATATGTTCTCGATTAATTGTTTTGTCTAAAAATCATCAAAAAGTAGTGAAAATTGCCCATTGTAAGTGACATATAACTATGATATATGACAAAGAAGAACATCAAATCCACATTTAAAAATCTGAAACTGGGAAATGTTTAGCATTTTACTTTGAAATAATTAATCAATTATCAACATAGGTGTCGATTGACTTTCTGTCAATTGACTATTCAATTAATAGACTTCAGCTTTAAATGACTTAACTGCAAACAAGGGAATTCAATCCACCACAGGCCAAAACTCGAGTCCATGCAAGTGTGGCAAAGTCAAGTTACTTAAGTTATTTCTTTTGTAACTGCCGTCCTCCTTATTGAGTCCTGCTCCACAGCAATGTGTCTTTTAGCCCAAACTCCAGTGTTCAGGGCATTGTTTAACAAGACATCTTAATAAATTTAGACCAAATATACAATACACTTTTTGTCTTACATCAATAATAAACATCTCATCATAAAGACGCAATGTCATGGCAGTGGCACAACTTGTCAGAGTGGTATGGTCTAGATAAGCCTTTCTGGTGGCAGGCAGGTTCCCTCCTCCTTGAACCACTGGCAGTGCCATCGTTCATTTGTGGCACAGGATGCCAGAGAATTACACTGCATTAAACTTTAATTTTAATCAAGGAACACACTGACTGGCCTACGAGAAGGCACAACAATTACAGGTCAAGAGGGATAGCATCGCTTACATGGGACAAAGTTTGCTGGTGACTTGTGTTCCCTGTGTAACAATAGCTTTTCCAATTAAAATCTGTGTCTTATGAGCCTGTCACTTACTGTAACATGTGTGATTGCATGACAAAAGTACTAATATCACTCTGCCTGGTAATATCACACAAGCAGACAATGTTGCTATAAGATTAAAAAAAAATATATCAGATTATGAAGTTTTCATGTGCTAGCAGTGAATAGGTCAAGCCTTCAGTAGTGTCAAACCATTCCATACTAATTACAGGAGGATAGATGGAGCTGTCATTACGTTGTGTTCAGCGTCATTAGTCATATTATGTGATTGCTCGTGGTCAGCTAATCTGCGTTGATTATATCAGCATAGACAGAGAACAGGCTGGTGGTAGGAGACTGATGGAGAGGGAGGAGAGAGAGTGTGTCTGTGTGGAGACGTCTGTGTGTGTGTGTATGTGTGTGTGTGTGTGTGTGTGTGTGGGAGAGAGCTGATATGCAAGCTTCATCCCACACACAGAAGGTGATGCAACACCTCACACACTCTCAAACACCACAAATCTAATGCACTATTCACAGCTACAATACAATGTCTGTGCGTGTGTGTGTGTGTGTGTGTGTGTGCACAACTGAGTGAGCGAGTATATTAAGATTTTAAGTTTATACACACTCATCTACTCTTTTTCTTTCTCCTTAACTCTCTCTCTCTCTCTCTCTCTCTCTCTCTCTCACACACACACACACACACACACACACACACATATCCACATGCCACACTCTGCTTGGTGATGATCAGCATAGCAGCATCACCATGACAACAGCTGATGCCGCCCGCAGTGTTGGCCAGCAATCAGAGGAGCTCGTTGGTTGCCATGGGAAATGGTGGTCCAGGTTGTAAACATGTGGATATAAGCCCCTCCCACTGATGACATCACCTCCACACTCTTAGGTTTTATTGAAAAGAACGGTCTCAGCACCTTTTCTTCTCTAATTTAAGAAATGATTGATTAATTTAAAAGAAAACAAACAACATGACACAACACGACATGGAACAGCTGATCAGGATCAACCAAAGTGGGTAGTACACGTCAGTCATGATGCCTTGAAGGTTTCAAACAAGTCTGAACATGTTCATCTTTCCAAGTCATTGGTTGTAACCTTCAAGTAGCTCCAAAATGCATTCCCATATGATGTGAGCGCAGCACAGGCATGGGAGAACAGGGATAAGCACGGATTCTGTGTGCTACTAGATAAAGGTAAAAGATGCACCGACAAGTGTCAGTCTTCCGAGGCTCTCATAACTTTTCATGATATCTGAAAATGAATACCACACCTTTGTTTTATTCCTTGTCCCAGATTTGTAAACTAAATGTATGGCCACTGGCAAACGCTCCTTCCCTTCCCCTCACTCCAGCACTGAGGCACTGCACGATTTCTATGTGGTGATGATGTATAGTTTCTGAGCACACAAAGAAGACTTTGCAGTTATGGTGTGAAGATTCCCAAAAATACAACTCTTGCTCTGGTTTATTACATACTGCCCACTCAACAACAGATGATCTATATAGAAATAATGTGGCAGAAACTGTGATTAAGTTTCATAGTGTACAGGTATTCTTGGGTGCAGTATCCGACTCAGGACAAATGCACCTAAATATGACCTTTACTGCCGATCGCTCCACTGGAACAATAGATCTGAAGAAAGACCACAGAGAAAACCAGAGAAGCCTACACATGTACAGTGGTATCCCATGAGGCACAGGGAGAGTGGAAAGTTTCCTTGGGCAGCAGAAGGATAATGAGCCACTCTCTACAGGAGCGGGGTGTGTGTTGGGGAGAGTAGGTTGAACTCTGCTGAACACACGCACTTCGCAGTATGGGTTGAGAGTGTTAATGACGTGACTCCCACACGTTTTCCATTTTAAAATGACCCAATATATATAAATGACATTTCCATACCCCGTTCTAGCACAGATTTGTTACTCACTGTTTTACACTTTTCACTTGGTGAACTGTATGGGCTCCAGCCAAATGTTCCCATGTATTTAATATCTTTTAAGCTTGAAATACAAATACAACTTTCAACACTTCTCCTAACCTTTCTGTTGCTTAGTTGGAACATCTAACAAACTGCACACACTAGTAAAGTGGTAAAGCCAAAGAGAAAATGGAAGTAGTAATACCAGTCTCACTTACTTACCGCCTCGGATGTTGACACTTTATTTACAGAAACATCTGATAGATTATTACTATTTAACTCATAACCAACGCTGATAAAAGAATCGAGTACCTGACAAGTAGTATGCGTCTGTCAGCTGATTTGATGTGTGCTCTTTATGTTGATGGATACATTATTATCCAAGCGAGTAATGTGTATGATATATTCACATCGCCCACTTTGAGCTAATAGGCTATCAGATTTCTCTCCTAATCAATCGCTAATTCTATCCTTCAATGTCTTATTCTCTCTCTCTCTCTCTCTCTCTCTGTCCATCCCTCTCTACCCCTATTTCCTGTGACCACTAAACACCTCTTTAAGGCTTTTAGAGCTCTTTCTAAAGTACCAGGATGACTTTCATACCTCTGCTGTGCCACTCATCAATTATACAGAGACGGGGTGGGGGCTAGGGGAGAGGGCCACTGTTTGTGTCCACAGCCAAAACAATGGAACAAAAGCAATGAAAAAGAGTAGGGTTGACCGTTTATCTGTGATTACTGAGACTGATACACTCAGGTGAAGATACAGTATGAGATCTAAAATGCATAAATAAGATATGACACTTTGCTAAGCTGCTCTGAGTTCCTGAGGCAACATGAATTCTGCATTTCGCTCTGCAGAGAGAAGGTACAACATCACTTTGGGTTATATACTGGGCTCTAACGGGAGATAATCAGGCCACAAACAAGCTTATCAATGCCACTATCAAAAGACAGCCTAAAGTCAAGCCTGGAGCCATCGAAACAGACGGATTGACTGGTGGGCTAATAGCATAAAGGCATCAATACTATTAGTGCCAGTAAGGAAGAGATTTTGCAATAAAATGCTTTCCGGTGAGATAAAGTACCATGTCTGGACTCTAACATAGTCCAGACCTCTAAATGTCACATTATTATACTCTATATGGCTTTTGTCAGAGGGGCCGAGTCATTTGATTAAAAAATAATTAATGTGTGTGTACAGGTGAACAATGCACACCTCCCCAGCGTTTGGTTCAACCATCAAAATCTAACCTGGCCGTGACCCTAAACACGCTGACACGAAACCACACCACACATACATGCATATGCATACAAGCAGGAACACACACACACACACACACACACACAGACACAGTTGTTTGAAATGCATAATGGCATATTTTTGATTAGACCTATGAGGCCAAACCACTTCCATCACATAGTTAAAAAACAGTCTCTCTCCATCTTGCATCAACAGTGTGTGTGTGTGTGTGTGTGTGGTATAATGGCCTATCAGTCATGCAGTAAGTGCCTTAGACAGGAAAATGGCAACACCTTGGGAAAACACTGGCCAATATGATTACAGCAAGGGGGGGGGGGTTAACTTTTTTTCCATGGGCTATGCTGTAAATCTGCAGACAACTGTGTAAGTGCTGCAGGGTTGAATATTGTAAGTGGTCCCCCGTCCACTCAGGAGTTTCAGATCAATAATGCAGGTTTGGATCCAACAGAGTCATTACTGCATTAGTTGTCTGCAGTACAAAAAGTATTTCATCGTTTGTGCAACACAAGAAAACGTGTCATACCAAGTAGCCATGAGAGTAAGTGCGTTTTCATCCACCTGTTTTTATGCACTGAGGTGGGAAAGTTGGTGTATTGATAAAAGTAACAAGATGCAATGGAAACAGACTTAGCGAATAAATCATGACGTGCACGACGCATGTGACTTAAACTTGAACTTGCTCGAACAAAGATAAATGCCATATTTCCATCTTGTTTCCACATTGTCTTCATCCGTTTGAGGTTTGACTGACACTCTTTTAATTATGTCACCTCTTTGCACCCTCTTCTTCTGCAATGGTTTAATGGCACCCGATTGGACAATTAGTGCCACCAACTATTTATCTTGATGTGTCCAACGAGCATTTTCTTTTGCCGATTTTCTGAAAATTCTGCTAAAATTTGTGGTAGATTTGGACCAAAAGAAAGAAATGCTGATATTTTAAAAGTAGGATGACAAAATATTCTCACAAACAGATCTGCTGCTACCAAAAATATGTCTATAAAATATATGCTCTAATACTAGATTACTACCTTGTACTGTATCTGTCTATAACAGTGATTTTGTGATTCTAGACTGAAAGATTGTTTTGAGTGTTTTCAATGTTTTATGTTAAGTTTTAGTGAGTCAGTGTCTCAGGTGGGAGAATACATTCACTTAAGGGCTCTACATTTCACAAAGTGGGTGCAAGTGCAATCACAAGCTCTTCCCTTACAAGTTTTAGTTTGTTTTTGTTGACCAGCGGCACAAGCAAAAATACAGCTGAAGCGAAGGTGGAGGTGGGGCGGGACTCGATAATGACCAATCACATCAGCAGTTTCCTAATGGGCTGAGATTTCAGGCCAGCTTCTCCTCAGCAGTGCAGAATGCAAGGCACGGCATCCTAAAAATAAGCATCTAATATTAATATCAAGACCCCAAAAATTCTTCCAAGGGCAGGTGGTGCGCATTGTAAGAGCACATAAAAAAGTGAAAAAGGCAAAACTTGTACATGAAACAAACCTACATGAAAGGGATTTATGTGTCTCTGTGTACAAAATTGAGCGGTTGGTGTTTTGATGAAAAAGGCGCCTTGGATTAAAGAATCTGAACAAATAGAGGGGACTTTGATGCATTATTGGAATTGTGAAAGTGGTAAAGAGAGGTGACCTGCGAGAGGTTTAAGACAACTTGAAATTGTTTACTGCAGATGGTGGCTGCAGCATCTGTCAACATCAGAGATCTTTATCAAGTACGTAGCATTTCTGCCCTGCTGGGCCCTTCATAGGTTGTTGAAATTGCTTTTGATATTAGTTAAGTGATTTATGCAAGCTGCTGGTGTGATGACTCAAGTAGGTTAACATGGATTATTTATGAGTTCTGACTGCAATAATACTGGGGTAAAAACACTTTCAGCCTACATCCCCCAATGACTCTGTGTAAATATTTCACCTTTATTTAACCAGGCAGGTAGGCTACGAACACATTCTCATTTAAATAAAGCTTGATGTATCATTATTATAGCATAGTGTTTGTAATAGTGCCACCATTGTGCATAAGCATTTTTGTCAGCGTGTGAAAAGTCATTTTAATGGTGATGTTATGAACAGCTAGCTGGATTTATACTTGACGCAAGGGGTTAATGGCAGTCCCACCGTAGATAGGTACAGTGCAGATTTTGAGTTATAGTTCAGCATCGTATTTCACCCATTGATAGCAGCACTGCAGCACTATGACAAATGTATCGTTCATAATCAGGCCCTATTGTGCTTTAATTATGTTCCCCACAGTAATTGCTTGTACATTCTCTCATTTACTTTGTGATATAGAGCAACGCTGGGTGACTCATGTACTTGTAGAACTCTACTTACATCAAGGCAACTTCTATCTCACATTGGCTCACTGCTGAATATGAGACTACTGCCGTGCAATCGCCGTGTTTATGTTCTTTCGTTTAGTTTAGTTTTATAGAACGGCAGCAGGTAGTAGAACATTGGCAGTGGAAATGTTCTTGCTAGATGTGTGTTACTGAAAAGGAGAAGACCACTGAGTCTTTCTTCAACTTCCTTAATGTTGTCTTGTCTCTAAACTGACCAATGGCAGTTCTTGGCGGGGGGGGCAAGACCATGAAACGTTTTATACACAAGTAAAATATCTGCAAATTTGATCATGTTTTCCTAGTTTAAGAAATCATATTTAGTTAAAAATTCAGCTATGGCGTAGCTACGTCTGCTACGTGCGTAGTACGTAAGTAAGTAAAACATTTGCTTTCTATGCATTCCTATGGCTCATTGTGCCAAAATATAACAAAGGAACCATAAATTATATGGTGACTGTGACTCACCTCTCATCAGGTCAGCCACTCACCTTCCCTTTCCATGGTAAGATTTTGATTTCAGTGTGGACTTAGCATCTAGTGCCACTGGACCGGCAGGGTGCAAATGCAATCATCAGCTAAATGATGGCTTTGCCATGGCAACACACCGGCTCTCTGGGTCTCATACACTATGCCAGGGCTCATTTCCATGACAACATTATCAAAAATCTCAACCACAAACAGAGAGCTGCTTCAACTTCAATTTAAAACCTGCCTGCTGCCCCTGACTGCCTCCCTGTTTTGGCTAAGAAACTGAAACTAGAGAATGTTTGCTAATGTAATGACCACACACACACACACACACACACACACACACACACAACAAAAACCCAGGTTAAGTTACATGCCTCCCACCCTGATCCCCTACCACCCCTCAAGCATAAAGCGTGCGCGCACACACACACACACACACACACACACACACACACACACACACACACACACACACAGCATGTGACGTGTGTTACCTGGCCAGCATTGATACAGTCAGTGAAGGCACTCCTCCTGGAGAAGAACATAAGGAGCTGCTGCCAGCGAGAGGAGGACGTGGAGGGGGAGGAGGAGGCGGGAGAGGAGGTGGAGGGGGAGGAGGTGTGGGGAGGTGCCAGCTCCTCCGAGGAGCCCCGCTTGGGCCCCAGCTTCTGTTTGATTCCTAGCCCTGCCCCTTGACCCCCGGACGCCCCGCCTACCCTCGCACTGCGGGGGTACAGGGTGTTGTTGCCGAAAATATAGTTCATTGTCCCTGCTGTCTGCTTTCCCCTTAGACAGACAAGATAGACTTCATGTTGTAGCGCTTCTCCACTGCTTCATCTCTAGTTTCTCTCCTCTGTCGCTTCGCTTTTGTCTTTCTTTCTCTCAAGCTCTCAAGGTGTCGCTGTCAAATATACAGTCCTTCTTCTGCTGAAGATTATGTTGCTATTGATGATATTTTTATCTTCTCTTCTCAATGTCCTCTTATTATTATCTCTTTATTTTCCCTTTTCTCTTCTTCAGCTCCCTCAGGAGTGAGAGAGCAGCTGGGAGACGGAGAGATGAGGAGGAGGAGCTGGAGGAGGAGCTGGAGGAGGAGGTAGAAAGTGCAGGGCAGGTAGACAGAGTCCTTTTAGAGTTGGAGCATCAGCCAGTCTGTCAGGGTCCCTGTACATCCATCCACACGTCAATCCATCTGCCCATCTGTCTTTGTTGTCCATCATCCCATCTTCTCTCTAGCCAGGAGAAATGTCCAACATCCACATCTCTGCTAGTCCAAAATCTCCTCTCTTCAATTCCTCTCTTTCCTCTCTTCAGAGAGAAGACAGAGTGAGGGGGAGTGTGGGCCAGGCAACGGCAGGATATGAGGATTGATTATTTAAGGGAGTTCACTCTTTCTCTGTCTTTCTCCACCCCACCGCTCCCTCCTCCTCTCTAGTCCAAGGAGATGACCAGTCAATCTCCCCTCTGTCACTGTGTGCGCTCCCATTAAATATGGAAGGAAGACGGGAGGGAGGGATGAGTGGCTGGATGGACGAAAGGAGGGAGGTGGAAGGATGCTGGCGAGGAGGAGAGCATCTGAAGTAAGTGGATGGTTGGAAGAATCCCTCTGCAACTCTTCTGTTTCTCCTCCCCTCCCTCCTACATCTGTGATGTCGCTCCAAGTCTCACTCTCTCTCGTCTCTCTTACTCAGAACAGTACGTTATTCAGTCTCTCTTTCTCTCCCTTTCTTTTCAACCTACCCCACACCCACCTCTCTCTCTCTCTCTCTCTCTCTCTCTCTCTCTCTCTCTCTGTCTGTCTGTCTGTCTTTCAGCAAATTGTCTTTTCCAGTCTTTTATTGGAGCTGCAACCCGACGCCTCTCTCTCTCTCTCTAACTGTCAGATATCATTACTGGTACAAGCCACGCCCCTACAGTCCAGCCAGCCAATGACATGACAGAGCCCCTCCTACTCCAAATACACGCACACACACACACTCAAACATGCATGCACACACAAAAACATATGCAATGACGCCTGTTGCAGGTTGAGGAGGAGACGAGGTAGAAAAACTGCCACAGAGGTAGAAATTGAAAGCTAGCGGTGGCTAGACAGATAGCGAGATATCTATGTTTGGGTGTGTGTGTGTGTGTGTGTGTGTGTGTGTGTGTGTAGGTGTGTTCAGGTGTTTATGTGTGAGTGTGTGTTGGGGTGGGGGGAGGGGGGGGGGGGCAAGAGTGAAATAAGTGAGATGTTCACCCTGTTTCACCCAGTAACAACAATTTACACTGAAGCACAGTACCAACAGGTATGCTTCTAATGTGTGTGTGTGTGTGAGTGTCAAAGAGCATGCATGCATCAGCTGATAGGTTTGTTGTTTATACATGTGTGTATGCATGTGTGTTTGTGTGCATGCGTGTGTGTGCGGGAGAGAGATCTTCTCCGGAGGCTGTTTCCAGACACTGCAGCACCCAGCTCTCCCACACACTCTCACTCACTCTCTCTCATGCACGGACACACACGCACACACACACACACATACACACACAGACATACACGCATAGAGCACGACTCAGGAATGGAAAACAACAGGCTGTTGCTGGGCACCGACTGAGATAAAAGAAGAGAGAAGACAGGAAAGAGGAGAGGAGAAAGTAGACAACCAGGCTAGCAAGTGTCTTCACAGCATCCCTCAAGCATGGTATAAAGGCCTTAGGCCTTAGCATGCACTGAATTAGCTAGCATGTCTGAGCCAAAGGCAAGCTAAATGAAAGAGCATGCCAGGCTTGCAGGTAGCTTCATCAGGTAGGTCAATCAGACTGGCCTTAGCTGCAATTACTAGCTCACGACCACTAAACTGAGCTGATTTCCAGCAGTATCCCTTAGCGTCTGAGATGTACAGTTAGCCTACACAGCTATCGTAGCTTCCCTGAGGATTAACCACAGGTGGAGCAGGACCCCTGTCACAGCTTCTCCCTGCGTTTCCTAGGGAACCGTATCTATGGCAACAGCTTTCCGAGTCCTGAAATACACCTGGTACTGGCTGACTAATGTGTTGTTTCCTAAGATCTGAATAGATGTCACTGAGATTTCTTATGTTTTTTTATTAACTTAACATGAAGAAACCTGCCTCATATGTGACAGGAAAAGAGAGTGGGTGAGAGTGATTTTTCAGAGCAGTGTCCCCCTAATCTGGCTTGAATCACCTTCGCAAAAGGCTTCTGTGACTGCCACTTAACAGTTTAAAAAATAAAATAGCTACAGATTGGTCAAGCTGCTACAAGACTACAAAGGCTACAGATATTACCAGACCTAATTCATAAAGTTGCTACTAAATTATTATTTTGACCATATATCCACACCACGAGAAAGTCACTGAGTAACCTGGAGAGCTTGGCTTATGTGGCGGCAAACAGCAAACCTTAGGCTGTGACTGACAGCCTAGGAATTCCCATTGGCTTTAGTTAGCCAGTTAGACAAAGACAAAACTAAGCTAAGTGGCAGTGTTGGCTATGTTTGTGATTCAAGCCATTCAGCAGTTCACACATTACTATCAACCTGTTTGAAATAGCAAAAAAACAACAACAACAAAAAAAAAAAACACAAATGCAAAATGAAACAAAACTATACAAAAGCTAGTGGCTCTGTGAGGCTGTGCTTAGGCATAGCAGCACTATGAGTTAAATGCTAACATCAGCACGCTAACATGCTCACAATAACAATATTAACATGGTGATGCTCAGCTAAATATTTGTAACTGTTAACCATCTTAGTTTAGTGTGTTAGTATGCTAACATTTGCTAATTAGCACTAAACACAAAGTACAGCTGAGGCTGATGGGAATGTCAATAGTTTTGGAGGTATTTGGACATAAAAGTACCAAAGTGTTGAAAACATTGAAATTGATCAATTCATCCCGAGGGGGGACATGAAAGTCTGTACCAAATTTCATGGCAATCCATCCAATATTTGTCAAGACATTTCACTAAAAACATTAGTTGTTATTTATAATTTATGTTGATTTTTAATATATCTTAGACTGGATCAAAGTGGTGTCCCTTTTTAGCTAGCGTGGCTAAAAAACATGCATTGGGCTGTTTATGGTAAGATACTGGACAAATGCCTCCTGGTTAACAAACTCTCTCTAAAACAAGACATATGCAGCATGAGCACTATATGATTGCAGAACACAACACTAATGCAACCTGAGCTTCTCTCAAACACCCACAATCAGTAAGCATAGAGCAAATACATCAATCATGTTGCCCGCAGTGTGAACGCACCACAAGAAGCTATCATCATAGCTAGCATAAATTACAATTGGAACCATATCATTAGCATCTGCCAGTCACCCTCTACAGTAAGTGTGTCTGCAGCTAGCCACCATAACAAAAACTACAATACACAGACATGTCAGCTGACACAGCAACAATTCAGTGACACACCGGCCACATCACAACCAACCCTGCCTTCATAAGCCTCTCTCTCTTTCACTTTTTCTTTCTCTCTCTGTCTCTCTCTCTCCAGTCAAATGTCAGCCAGTGAAAGCCAGCTTTATTAATATTTCAGGACCAATTAAATAAAAGCACACATCATGCATGTTTAATGTCCGACTGCTGAGAGAGCCAACTTTGCCCTCACATCCTCTACAGGTAGGATGGGCTAGTGATAGATAGCCTAGCATACAAATGCTGTGTTCACTTTTTTAACAGATGATTTGCTCCTTCTCCTGCCCTGGCTGTGGTCACACCACAAACTGACCCACAACCTATTTTGGGTCCCAGCTCAGTAGCCTCTAGACAGTCGGACCCTGTTGGCACAGTAACCTAGTAACAGCAGTAATGTATGTTTGGCCGTAATACAGACTTGAGGCTTCATCCCTACTGATTTTAGCAGTGACTGTACTTAACAATTTATTATAGTTTAAAAGTAGTAAAATCTGTAGAAGTATAAAGAAGTATTTGGTAAACATTCACTTTTCAGTGTCCAACCAAAACCGAAACACAATTTGTACCTTTGTTGCCCTGTCACATTGTGTCAGCTCGCCTTTAACTTTAACATGGCTCTCAATACAATTGTAATAAATAACAGCTTTGTGTTGTCAACAATCATAAAGGGAAGCTGATGCAGCTAGAAGCACTGTAAACCAGACATCATGCAGATCTATACTGCGGTCTATACCAGTGGTTCCTAACCGTTTTGGCTCCCCCCCAGCCCTTCCATTAGATCCCTTTCAGATTCTGGTAAGGACCATTTTGAAGAGCTATGTCAGGCTCCCCTGGTAAATACTGGGTAAACAGAGAAATAGACATAAATCACTGCAGCGCAAGCAAAGCACCAGCTCAAGCAAAAGGAGAATCCCAATAGGCCAGGAGGACAAATATTCAGCCTCTCGTGATCGTGTTTGGGGGTGAGCTGGGTGTCTTTCTTAGCAATGCAGCACAGGTTATTCTTTGCACTTTGTGATTTATATCAATATTTTTATAATGACAGTGGATCAAATTACTTTGTGTAATGTGAAAGGGGTTGCTTGCAGAGAATTATCATTCAACTCTGCAGCCCCACTCAGCTCTACGGAGCCTTACTGTGAGTTTCAGCTCATTGTTTTGCTGTTAAAGCTCTAAAAACCCACCGCACACTACCTGCAGAGCACCACACTGCAGACAGACCCATTTACAGACTAGCGGGTGAACAAAGTGGAGCGTTTTGCAGCTAAAGAGCCAGATATTTCCCTCAGGAGTTGATGGAGATCAAAACAGAGCTAAAAGGAGAGTGAATATTGGAAACACAACTCTAAATTAAGATAACGCTTCTCTGAATGCGTAAATAGGCAACTGCTTGCTAACAAGTTCACCATATCAAATTAAAAGGTGATAATTTGTCAGTTTCCGCTGCCCCAAAGTGGCCAAAATATCAGTTATAGCAGGTTTAACCATGTGAATTATTATTTTTTTAAATGAATTTGTCTTCTTGGTTCACACCGGTCCTGATTAACAATTCCAACAAAGAAAATATTAGGTATATATATTAAAATACCTTGTTGGTTGATGAAATTCATTATTATAGATGGCTGGATACCAGCAACGACAAGGTGAGACGATGTGAAAAATGCAACACTAAATGCCATCTTTGCTTTAAGGGTAACAACATATGGAAGGTTGCATATTTTACCTCTAAATATCTAAATAACTATAAGCTAGTCAGTTCCCTAAGGGTCAGGTCAAGCAAATTCCATGCTGTTGTTTTATTTAACATTATAAAACATGGGTGATCCAAACAGTGTGTTCAAGTCGGCCAAGGCAAGCCACATCTCTCCCTAAAGGTGGACAAAATAATCCAGACACTGCTTTTTTTTAAAAAGACAATCACAATCAAGATCAAGAGATTGTGTCTGATTGTCTACTGTCAGCCCTCCATGCTGAGGCAGAATTGACTATACAACAGTACAGTCAGTTCAGTGTAAAGGTCTTACTGACTCCTAATTTCTATTACTGTATCAGCAGGAGGGAAAAGAGATTCATTGGGGAGGAGTGATTTGGCTGAGTGACAGGTTGATTAACATCCAGCAACAAATCTGTCCTCTGTCTCTGTGTCTGTCTGCCTGTAATTCTCTCTTCATCCCATCTCTTGCCGCTCCCTGGCCCTCTCTGTCTTTCCTTCCTTCCTAATTATCTGCATTAGCTTAATGACTAAGAGCCACTAAGGCCTCTGAGTGGCCTATGTGTGTCTTACTGTTTGTGTGTTATCGAAAGACAGCAAGTGACTTTTTACTGTTTCTCCTCATTCACTCTCTGCAGTAGATATAAATTTTGTCAGTGGAGTTATTTAAGCAAAGTTTATTACGCTGCTGCAGTGTCGACTGCATTTCCTCTTCAGTCTACCTTAAACTGTCTAAAACGTTTGTCGATACTGACGACAATACATCTTGCTATTTCATTTATTGAGCCTCTTCACCATCAATAGTGCATCATTTAGTCATAATGCTTGCTATTAAACAGTTTGATCAATTCAGTTCAGTCAGATCTTGATTTGTGAAGGCACCACACACTATGGTTGTTATTCCTCTGCCTCTACTGCCTCCTGCAGTTTACAAACTGCAACTACATCTAAACTAATTAGACCAGGAAACTGCCTCAGTTCTCTCCCCACTCTTGTTTACTTTGTTTCTTTTAAACATTCTTTATACAGACTCAGCAACACAATTAACAGACGTTATGGGACAGCCGACGAGATGGTGGTTAGAGCCCAAAATAAATCATTTCTGATGCATTTGATCTTATTCAGTTCAGTACAAAGTGAAGATGGGATTGCACGCAGGTCTGTTTCTTGTGTAGTCGCCCACATCATATCCACGTCAGACCATGTGTACAGTACAAACTGTCACAAACTGTCATGTCAGAGAAACATATCAACAATCACAGCATTAGCATGCTCTGCGCTAACATGGTCCAGAGAACCAAAACCAGAAGATACAAGAACATTATAAGCTGTGTTTTGGTTCTGGCTTCAGGAGATTAGCGTGGTACAGGATGTTATGGTTAAGTTAGATTTATGCTAAATTATTTAGATAAAAGCAAAGAGTGAGCATGCTGCAAAACCGGTGTCTTAAAGATGCTACATGTAGCATTTTTTAAATGTAAGCATAATGAGCAAATCATTGTAAAATGAATTATGTTACAATGTATAATTAGAACACATTGCAGATATACCTTGTCTCACACTTGTTAATGGTATTGATTCTCTAAATTAAACCATGAAGCTTGTTTAAGAGGATATTAAACTTGTCCCTTCCCTCCCAGCTGCCTCCCCTCCAGTTATGTCTCCTTTTTCTAAGACTATAAACACGTTATTTTTCCTTCAGTTTTCATTCCTTGCACCATCTGCCACTGAGACCTCTGGCACTTTAGCTCCATTTGCACAGAGGAAGAGTGTCCTATTAAGGTTTGTCTGTCTTATCAACAATTTATTGTTGTTAAAAATGCTACATGGAACATCTTAAAATGTGTCTGTGAGGTGTTGAGGCACGATGTCTGTGAATTTCAACCGATGCAACAACAACAATTCCCAGAGATTCAAGAATCTTGGACAGTCTGCAGAACTTTCTCACAAAACACAAGAAATGAATGAATAAAGTGTAAAAACAGGAACTGCATGCTCATATAACCTGAACTGTAGAGACGAGAAACGACATCGCCTCACAAATGAACAAAGCTATGAATGCATGCGACGGGCTCAGAGGCAGGGTTACCTGGTAGTAGGCGTGGCTTTGCGAATAGAGGGAGGAGAAAGGCGGGGCCGGGACTTCGTTCAGCCTCTCTCCCTCTGGGTGAGGCCACGCCCCGTCATCAAAGGGAACCTCAGGAGATTCTACCTACGATGTACAGACAGAGCTCAGCATGGTGCAACACACACACACACACACAGAAACCCACTGTGGAACACTAATATGTAAGATGCACTGCAGTCTGATTATTGAATATGGCAGACTGACTGTAACACAATTATCTCTAATTATTTATATAATTTTTTCCCTGTGGAAAACGCACAGTATGTCCACGGCTCTGTGCAAATAACCAACTCTATATTTCAGGTCCTTCATTCAGGCTTGAGCAGGAGGTAATTTACAATCAATGGCCATTCATTTATTTAACTCAAATATTCAGATAATATATTGACCAGTGCTGCTTTACAAAGGCAGACAGCAGTAAGTACAGAAACAGTGAAGTTGAGAAAAAAGGGTATGAAGTTTTAAGGCTACTTACCAATGTGTGTAACATCTATATAAGTTGTAAAATGTTAATTTCATGCCTTTATAGACAAAAATAAAGGAAAAAAGTAAATGACAGATAAAATCAGATACTGTAGTTTTGACAGTCCAAAGGTCATCTAAGCTATGGCTAGTCAGCTTTTAGCAGGACTAGTTTATCTGGTGTTGGTGATATGTATATGTGTACATATGTACCATGTACCACATATGTATAACAAACAATTGCTGAGATGTTGGAGCATCAAAACAGATTGTTCAATAACAGGATGCAGGTCAGAAAAAAATCTGTAAATTAACTTTAGCTAAGGCTAGCTGTGACTGAATTCCATCTAATCTTTAACTAGCTGGAGTGCAATCACTGTGGTTTGGAGTTCCACCAAAACTTACATGTTTATTTTTTTATTGCATATTTCTATGGCATAATATTTTTCATAAGGTAAAACAGATGTAAAAAAAAAAGTCAGACTCTGGTTTTAACAAAAGTTTGACCAAATGTGTTATTACTGCATTTTGGCTTTGTAGGGCAGAGTAGATGAAGAGGAAGCGTTTCCAGTACACTATGTGCATAGATTATTTATATGATGTATTGAGAAGTAACACAAATGTGCACTTAAGATAGATTACAGAGAGCAAGAAGGAGAACGTCTGTGTGTGTGCGTGTGTGTTTGTGTGTGTATGTGTGTGTGTGTGTTTGAGAGAGAGAGAGAGGGAAGAGAGGGAGGAAGAGAAGGGAACATGTACATGGGGAGAACAAGGTGGCAGGTCCATCTGTCATACAGAAGCAAAGCCAGATCCAGCACCTGTGGTCAAACACATTCGCATAAACACACGCGCGTGCACACACACACACACACACACACACACACACACACACACACACACACACACACACACACACACACACACACACACACACACACGGGAAGGAGGAGATCTCAAAATAACCTGAATACCCAAATACACCAGCAGCAGCACATTAAGCACACATTAACCACATACACCTCATCACAGATTTTATAGTTTGACAGGTGATGAGCAGCTGCAATGGATCTGCTTGTAAAGTGTGATGATGATGATGATGATGATGATGACAATGATGGTATGGGCTAGGATGTTGAGGCCTCTAAGCCATGACGATGGAGCCAATGGAGATGAACCTCAGTGCTCATTAGTGAGTGAGGTTGAGTACAGACGGCATCCAACAAGGACTATAGCCTAAAACTCTTTAGCTGTATTTCCACAGAGAATACACGTTTAGTGTACACTGTTGCCGTACAGTAAACAGATCACAGATGGAAAGTTTTATAGATAGATAATGTAACATTGCAATTTCACAATCACATCAAGAAAAACACACATATGGGCCTTACATCAGTGATTTCGACACTGAAATGTTTAGGGATTAAAAGTGATGGGAGGGTGTCATCCAACCACAAGGTGGAGCTACACACCAACATTTCCTTCACCACAGTGACAAAATGAACTGCTTCAGTGATGTCCGAGGCTTTTCCAGCAGACAAACTTTGAACTCGTGGTGACTGACAACTGAGTCAGTGCAGAGACAAACGAATGATATGAGTATAATGACATGGAACTGACACATCACTAATACACCACAGTCCTCATCTCCGACTGCCTGCAGCGTGTTGAAGCCTGTCGTAACTTACCCGTTATACAAACACACACTACTACTGACAACGTAAGAGTTGATTTAATAAAAGAATACACTAACTGATAATCACTCATGCCAGAATCTAGAAAGGATGACATACCAGTGGGGGATGATACAAAGAAGACATAACAGAAAATGACAGTAAAGAGACAAGAAGACATATACGGAAAATGAGAGGAAATCAAAGAAGCAGAGGAATCCTGGGCCATTTTAAATCTTATTTTTTTAATGTCTGTCAGCTGTTTTAAAATCACTGTTAAGCCCCCTGTGGCTTACGGCTTGAAAAAACTGAGCTTTTGCTTGAGAGAATGACAGAGAATCCAGAGAAAAACCACTTGGCCCTTTGATCACCTTCTTTATAATTCAGCATAGTATGTGATACTCCTAATTTGCATATTCTTATGTAATTTTAATGGTCTATAGGCTTTTGTTAGATCCCACATATATTGTAAAAGACCCCAATTATAATTTACCAGACACCATAAAACATATAAAATAGAGCGCCAACAAAAGATAACATACACATTATGGAGCATGATGAGGTGTGTGTCTTTGTGTGTGTGTGTGTGCATGTGCAGCAGGGAAACAAGTATGTGCATGTTTGGGAATATGCGAGAGAGTGTGTGTGTGGTCGGAGCTGTGCGAGTACAGGGATGTGAGCACTAATCTGCAGACAGATACAGCCCAATCAACCAAAATAAAAAGATTACCAGGCTACGCTGTGCGTTTATGAGCGTGTGTGAGAGAGATAGAGGGGGGGAAGAAAGAGAGACAAAGAGAGAGGGAGCCAGACAGACACAGGCCGAGTGCAGAACAGAGATAGTAATGGGCCTCATTACTAAAAAATGGGACAAGCATTTGACTGGATCCCTGCATGCACAGCTCCACAAAAGTATTCTCCTGGTACAAAGAAGGACTCTGTGCATGGAAGCAAATTTAGGCCAGTATCCTTGACTTCTAAGTACTTTCAAAAAAGTCCTATCTAATTCTGCAGCTATATTAAAACAGGTCCCTCTACTTCTGACTGCACTTGAACTTAAAAAGGAGGCGGCCCTGCCACCTTGACCAACACCGTGTAAAGCCAACAGCTTCAAAAATAGAAGTTGATGATATTGGACCTGATAAATTCTGAATAAATTACTTCACAATAGACATGAAGCACATCACTGCTGTTGGCTAAAACTCTTTTATCTCTAACATGTCATCTTTTCAGGGACTATGACAAACAGGCTTAATTTAAGCTTGACTGCATTATAATTTTGCATTCAAAAAGTTTTAAAAGCCCAAAGAACTGTATAGTCATTCAATACGAAGGGTAAGTCCGAAATCAACTTGTAAACAAGAGAAGCCCTACAATAAAAACACAAGATCTGTCTCCTAGAAATTACGATTATATAATACTAATTTGCAACAGCAAATACATTTTGAAGGAAATGTAATGCTGCCCAAATTACATTATTTTATTAACACAATAAACATTCTTAATGAACATATTGGCCAAATTGCAACCTATTCATATTGAAAGCAACAGTAAAATGTACAGTGACAATGTATTTCTGCTCTTGCAATAAAATATGTGCTCGTATAAAGTAAAGCATGATTTTTTTAAAGCAGACTTTTTCATGGTTTTGTTCAGGCACTGGCAATATTTCATTAAGGCTAGGGGTAAATTGTGGTCTTGATTCAATATAGTCATAGTCAACAGTGACTTGAAGCACGAGAAATGGCGTGTTTACTTAATTAATATTTAAACGAAATCACAATCTTTCCCTAACCTTAACCAAAGTGCTTTTGTTGTCTAAACACAACCACACATGGGATGCAAACCCTTTATAAGCTATTTTTATTCTTTATTGTTATTTGCGTATATTATCTTTTATCATGCTTTTTTGGTTGTTTTGGTGTGCATTAGTCTTTAAATCCATTTTTAACATTGTAGGTTTTGTCAATCACTTGTAAAGCACTTTGTATTGCATTTGGTCCTATATAAATACATTTTGATTGATTGATTTATTGGTGCCAAAGTCCTGTGCCTTGTCTGTTCCCACCAAACCACCAAATCCAGGTTGTAATTACTTTTCCCTCAAAACGTAACTGGAAAAACAAATGAGTATTTATATAAACAGGGTTGGAATTGGAACATACTCTCACTCCCAAACTGATTTACAGAGACAACAAATCAAGTTGTTATATTCTTCTGGTGCTGGTAAAAGGTTGTTAACAATATTAATATTTTGTAAACACGGCAGGGTTGGTCATTTCAATTATGATCAATTGACATTGTACCTGAAAGTCTTATGTGTGAATATAGCGCAAAATTTATGAGCTCAAAAATGATTAATTGGGCCTTTGAGTCAAAACCACCAAAAGGTTTCATAGAACAGCCGTAATATCTGGCTCCAAATATACAGCCTTTGTCACCAGAGTTATTTTGACATATGGACTGACAGACAGACGGGGAATCTCTTGGGCGAACGTGATGTAAGAGTGAGCCCTGAGCTGTGTGTGTGTGTTTCTAAAACAGAGACAGACAGGTAGACAGTGTTAGTTAGCAGATGTGATGGGGAACAGATTGACAATGTCAGTATAATGTGGAAGCCACATGTGTGCTGTTTGGCGTACTGATGAAGGCCCAAAGCCACAGAGACAGACATCCAGTTACCTGAGCCGGTGTGATGTGTGTGTGAGTGACGTATCCGTGAACGTGTTGAATCTGAGACAGCTGCCGCTCCGCCACCTGAACCAGCTCCGCACCCCGCAGGTCACCGCGGCGACCCAGAGATCCGTCCCTCCCCAGTGATCGTTCCCTTTCTCTCTCCATGGTCCCGGCAACTCCTCCCTCTCTCCTCCAGGTCCCCCCCTCTCTCCCTTCCCTCCCCTCCCTCCCCAGGGTCCCTCCGTCTCTTAGCTCTCTGGCTACTCCCATTGGGTGCTGATGGCAGGGGTGTTGGTGGAGTTTTGGGGCACCTGGTGACGCCCCTTCCTCTTCTTGATACCGATACTTCTATAGCGACAAAGGAGGATGAGGAGGTGAGGAGAGGAGACCAGATGTTAAAAGAGAGGAAGGAAGACCAAGAAGATGAAATGTCAAGGAAAGAGAGGACAGACAGACAGATGGTTGGGAAGACGAGGTGTAGGAAAGTAGGCAGGAAGCAGGGAAAAAAAGAAAGAAGAGAGAGGTTAGTTCAGAAGTAGAAAAGATTTAGTCAAGCTGGAAAAGAAGAAAGGATTAGAGCTGAATTGTAACCAGCATAAAAGAGCATAGCTGTGTGTGTGTGTGTGTGTGTGTGTGTGTGTGTGTGTGTGTACGCATGCATGTATAATGAGATGTTTTTATAGTACAGTTCTCGTGTGTAAGCACGGGTGTACTCCAGGTGTACACCCAGCATGGTAGTAATTGTTTCCTGAGCTTCCTGTATTGTACATATGTGAATGTACAAACACACACACACACACGCACACACAAATACACACACACACACACACACACACACACACACACACACACACACACACACACACAGGACTTGAAACAGAAGTTTTTGGGCAAAATGAGACGCAAAACTGAATGAGGACAGTGAGCGGGAGACAAGCCTGCCTCAGGGAATTACTGTTTCTTTCTTTCTCCTACTCATCTCTCTATACCTTCATCTTCATCACCATTCCTCTTTCCCTTCCACATCTCCGGCTTGCACTACAGTAAGTCTCACTATGTCCTCTCCCTTGTCTCATTTCCCATTCCCACGCACTCTCCCTTGCTTCTCTTCATGTTTTTGAAAAAATTATTCGATGTTTTCTTCTGCTCCACTGGCCTCTGTCCAGCGGCAATGGGTTTCAAGCTAGTTTTGAATCTGTGACATTGTGGTTACATGGTGTGCAACTTAGCCAGCTGAGCAGCTGAGAGGACGGCCCCTCTGTACGCTGAATGCACAGGGACACTCACTCCCTCCAGGAAGTACACTGATGAGGTGAATCCAGGTAAAATCCTTTAATCCCTCATTAATTTTTCCATTCAAATGTATTCCAATCAGAAGGGGAGATACTGATAAAGAGAAGCAGACGAGTTCGAGGAGGATTTTTAAAGCTTCGAGACAAATGGGATGTGGATTCTCTGATCATATCAACACCAAGATAACAGTGTCATTTCAGCTACGACACAAACAGCTAATATAATACGGTCACAAAACAACCCATCTAAGCAGAAGCTAGTTACTCATTCAGTATATTTCAGGTAATAGACTCACAGCTTGACTTTAGCCCAAGGTTAAAGGGACACTTAACTCAAAATGAAACTGAGAGTGTACACTTTGCAGCATTGGCATGGTAAGACTATTTGGCTGCTAACTGCATGTCAACCTCATTGTACCACAGCTGAACACTTATATGGAGAGATACACCAGTTGAGAGGATATTTAGATCGTAATGTATACAAGTCTCGATGTCAAAACAAGCACTGCAGCAATTGTTAGTAATGTCAAACACAAAGGAAATGGCACACTTAATACATGAGTTAAACTAAGTGTCATAAAGGGAAATCATCTGTTTTAAAATGATCATCTCTTTCTTTTTAATGACACCTTTGCAGCTTCACATTATGAGTAATCATCAGTTGCATCGGGTGTCTTTTTCTGCATTTCTTTTTGGGTTCCCTTTCATTATGCCGTAGTCTGTGTCTATGAACCTAAACACACATTCATTTTGGACACAAAACAGAGAGTGACAACATCCCTATACCCACTCTATAGAAGTCAGAAATGTCATCCAATTTAGCCTGACATATTATACAGTAATACATTGCTGTGTAATGTAATCTTTATGTTGCAGCCCCTGTGCTGTAATAGTTTCTTGTTGATTTAATAATGTCAAAAAAATGATTGCAATGTCAGGTTTACAGGGACATTTTTATTATATTTTGACAAGCAATAGTTGCATCACTTTATCCATTAGTTTTTTTATCACACACTGAGCAGTCTCTGATGTCATTTTACTTTAATGTATTATTAAGACCTCTGCCATAAATGAGAGATGTACATGAAGGGCCTTGACACAGTTGAGAAATGTACAGCTCAATGTGAGGAAATGTGTCTTAACAACATACTTTTTATACACATTTCATGCATGAGTACATGGTAGTGGGATTTACAGGCTATTGTAAGGCTGCAGGTCGAGTCAGAAATGCAGCGTTTCTGAACTGGAGTAAGGTTTAGGGTGAGATGTTATATAGAGAGCTGAGAATTCAAGCACGGCTAAACTAACACCACTATGGCACAAATACAGCCTGTAGCCTAAGAGAAGATATATATTCACATCCCCTGCAGAGAGCCAGACAGCCACACAGTCAGTCCCATTAACATGACACTTGACCTTTTGGCTTGCTGTCTCTCTAGGTAGCCAACAGAAAGCCAGAGCTGACTTCCCTGAGTGGGAATCACACTATGAAGGATGAAAAGCTGGTTCCTACTAGGTGGTTTAGGGTAAAGAAGTTAGAATTAGGTTAGGGTTAGCAGTTCAGATAAGGGTCAGGTTTAGGCATGTAGCAGTACTGGTTAAGATTAGGGCAAGCTTCCAGGGAATGAATGTAAGCCAATACAATGTCCTAATGAACTACAAAAACAAGTGTGCCTGTGAGATTTATCATACAGCTCCCCCTGTGTCTCTAAATCAGTAACTACACAGCCCAGAGTCTTAATTAAACTTCTTTCCCAAGAGAGAATTTAGACGTTTTGTTCTCAGGGCCAGACAGTTTAAATAAAACACTGTTTCTGGTATTTCTCTTGTCAACAAACTTGAAGTATCCTTGATTCAAAAGACCAGTTGATTCAAGATGTGTGATCAATCCATGATGCTTCCAAACTCATGCTTTAACATTAAAACTTACTGACAGCGAGCTTAGGTGCTTATCAGAGCAAGATCAGTGAAACATTAAAGCGCTATCACTACATTTGACCCCACACTGCAGCTGACTGTCACCTTGGTCAGTAACAAGACGCAAAATCTATTCTAGAAATTGTGTTTTGGAGCAGGGAGCGGGCGGCTGCTTTGCACAGGAGAGCACTTCTGTGCAGAACAGTATCAGCTAATTCCTGCAAATTCAAATAGACGTGGCTGAGTGTGTGTGTGTGTGTGTGTGTGTGTGTGTGTGTGTGCTCTCCCCCTGCTGCATACTTTAACCTCATTTAGACTGATTGGGAGTAAACACGGCTCTGACAAAATGAACTGATCTGAACCCGTCTCGTGACCTTCAGCACATTTCACTTTTCTCTCCGCCTCTCGCTCTGATCTTTTCATTCACTGTCGACGCGCTAATTAGTCAGAAATGCCTCAAAATAATATTGAGAGCAGCAGTTGGACAGCCAGGCACTAAGACCCTGAAGAGACCCTGGCTCACACTGTTGTCACAACACTGCTGCTACTGCCCTCTGCACTCACATGCACACACACGCATGCACACACACACATAGTCAGCCATAATCCTATATTTGGCGTTTGATTTTCACATGGCACAAGAACACCTCTGAATGAATTAATGCATGAATGGACAGAGACACCAAATATGTCTGTTTCTACAGTGTGTGTGTGTATGTGTGTGTGTGTGTTTCTGCTTGCTCAACTAGCAAGAGCCGAGCATTCCTAATCAGGACTGTGCCTGCAGATAGCCTGCTGAACGCTAACACACACACACAGAAGCACACACACAGACACAGAAACACACACACTGCGCACACTGTTGCTGTCATGTGTTAGTGTGTCAGCCAGTCTTGCATAGCCAGAGAAACGTGACTAGATTGGGAGCAGATTCAGCATCCTAGTACATGTCTATGTGTTAGTTTGTATCTGTGTGTGTGTGTGTGTCAGAGTAAAGCCAGGCGTTAGTCACGCTTGGTGAGATATGAAAGAGCAGGGGATCCTCTGCCGTAAGGGACTTCTCACACACACACACGTGCCTTCATCTCTCTCTCTCTCTCTTTCTCTGTATCTTTTCATTCTTTCTGTCTCTCACATCACGCTCTCTCTCAGGCTTTATTGGCATGAAGTACAAAAGTACTTACTGCCAAAGCAAGAACATCAGAGAACAGCTGATGACCAGATTCATTTAGAAACAATGGCAAATACAAATGGTTTAATAATATAAAGTCAGCCAGTGACTAAATCAGTGGACACATTAGTCAAAGGAATTA
The DNA here is from genome assembly GCA_008360985.2 of Macquaria ambigua. Classification (NCBI taxonomy): domain Eukaryota; kingdom Metazoa; phylum Chordata; class Actinopteri; order Centrarchiformes; family Percichthyidae; genus Macquaria; species Macquaria ambigua. Next base: position 250,043 of record VMKM01000272.1, on the reverse strand, counting down.
CAATGCAATGATAATGTATGTTTACTGTATTATTGGCACAATTTCTTTCCCACCTATAGTATAATTAAAATCTTCTGAACTACAATATATTATTCAGAAATTCTGTTTTTCTCTCGGTCTCACTTTGTCAGTTTTGCACCCGACAAATCTCTGATAGTAAATATCCAGTGCATGTTTTTTGTTCCATTGCACCACCCTCTCTGAACAGGCCTAATACTATATGGTGATGTAATATAACTGAATGGTGCAGAGAAACACTTCAACTGGGTATTTGCAGTTTTTAGAAAGCTAAAATTCAAACTTTTGAAAAACATAACCAGTATCCGCATGGAATTAAAATCTAAGATCAACAAAAAGCTGGAAATGTTCTTTAAACATCTAAAACTTATGATTGGAAGTATAAACTGAAAAAAACAGCAACAGAAAATGAATTATTTAAAAGCAGATGTGGTGAAAACAAGTAGCATAACATGGCTGAAAAAGTAAGACATCCAACTATGATATTAAAGTTATTCTAAATGTTTAAATTGAAAGTTTGTCATAAATATCTTTATTAAATCTAAAACATGTGATCTAACGGTTTAAATATGTTTCAGGCAGTGCAGAAATATTTAAACCTTGAGAAAGAGGAAACCTTAACTGTCTTCACCAAGGCTTCAGTCGGTAAAGTGTCTCTTCAGTAAAAATACACAGGCCTGAGCAGAAAGAGAGGAACAGATTCATCTATTTTGAATGTGTTGAAATGTCTGACCTAGTTAAGGTGTGTTTGATTTATCTTCTCAGGCACTTAAACAGCCTCAGCAATGGACACATTGCTGGCAAGGTAAAATGAATGTGGTTCACCCTCATGTATATAAAATGCACTCTCCTCCCCCCTCTATGCACTGTTTGTGTTTGTTATGTGTGTCTCTCGTCTTGTATCTTATTTACATGTGATTAAATCAAACTTTACACTGTATGTTTTCTGCGTCAGTGTCTGCTCACTCCACAGGGTTCAGTATTGTTACGATTTCATCAATTCTGATGACAGCTAATCAATTCCAATCCTTTTACAAACACTGGCTTGATTCTTGGCATATTACTTGAGTAAGAAAAGACACCAAAATACACTGGAATAAAAAAGTGCCATTATTTTCAGCAGAGTCATTTTGTCATTAACTGCAAGGTATTTTGTGATTCTTATTATTTCAAAAGGTAAAATAAAGAAAAATAGAAATATTTTTTATCTTCATACAAAAGTTGAATGTTTTTACACTCGATTTTGCATGAGTTGGTGCCAACATTAGCTGATTCTGGTGTCATAATACCACTGATTCAGCATTATCATACAATGTAATGTTTGATGACTTTTTATGTATATGTAATTATCTTGTGGTCACTACATTTTGCTGTATCACTACTAGCACTTTTGCGAAGCTTGGTCGCACTTTTGAGCCCCAACTACAGTCTGCCACATTGTAAACACTACTATTTACACTGATGAACAGCATGTCCATACTTCACTGTCAGCTTGTCAGGCCAGTTGGCTGTGCTTAACAGAGACACAATACAAATACTTCATGTACATGACACTAGTCAGCAAGTTACAGTAAGGTTCAGCATTAAGACTTTACCCACCCAACTGGCCATTTTTCTGCACTATTTCATAAACTAGTTGGTTATGCAGGTGCAGGTGAATCAAGTTAAGTATTGCCTCGACCCAAAGCCATTCCTGACGCATGGAAATACAGACATTGCAGAGTCTGAGAATGGTCTCTTTCAACACACAAGCCGACAGAAGTCTGCAAATGGTTGATGGTGCCATTTCTCAAAAATCTCATCTACAGAGCAACTTCTTATTATCCTCAGGACACACTCACTCGTTACCCTCTCCAGCTGTACTTGTAGAGGACAAAACCAGTGCTCTTACTTTGTCACACACTCATGTTGACTCTCTCTCTCTATAGCTCCAGCCTAGCAGTTGTCTCTCGGCCTCACTCTATCTAACAGAGTGGCATGGTGAGGTGATCTAATAGGACAGAAGTGAAGTTCATACAGTTTATTATGGCCTAACTGCTGAACTGGACAACAGCATGCCCCTACATGCCCACATACAGTACACACAATCCAGTGGTCCTACTGTATATTATAATACTTCACCCTTCTCCATTGGTGTGACTGCAAACCTAATATAACATCTTTAAACCAGTAAAGAAAATGTACATTTTCAAAATAAATATATTGCCTTTTCCTTTCTGTGTGTCTCTCACCTCATTTCTCAAGCTCATGTCCAGTTTTCACTGCGCTATTTAGACAAGTTTATAGACCCATTTATGAAGCCATTTTTTTGGGTTAGCTGTGTGTGTTTAATGGCTATTCAAAGATGCAGCACAGTGTGCCAACAGTTCCTCCACATCAAAGGCACAGCTCCTTAAGCACTTGGGGTGGAACTTTAATATTTCATGTGTTGACTTTCCACTCAACAGTTTCAGAGATGATGCAAGATGATGATTGCCAATTTTAGCCTAAGCTCATTCTCTTAACATGGCCTGATGTTATGTAATCAGTGAGCCGGCATACTTGTAAGGGACATGTTGATATTAATTTAATAATGGGTCAGGGATGCCAAAGACCTGTCAGGAGGCTACAGTTTTCACATTCATAATGGAATGACTGTGAATTCAAGGCAGCTTCAACTGCTAAAATATGGATTTACTAGGGAGACAGATGTGCAGAAGAATCTTATTTTTAATCAAACAAATTCATGGGTTAGAGACACATAACACGGGACACATAAAACCCATCCATCTATTTTCTACCTGCTTATCCACTTCAGGGTTGTTGTTGTGTAAGCCTATCCCAGCTTACACCGGGCGAGATACAGTGCCAAAAGTCTTCCAATTGACCTAAACTTTCATGTCCTTGGACTGTGGGAAGAAGAGCAGTGCACCAACGCAAACACAGGAAGAACATGCAAACTCCACAGGCGCCAACTGCCTGGCAAATTTGAGTCCAAGATCTTCTTTGCAACAGTGCCACTCTATCCACTGCACCACTGTGCCGCCAGCCACCGAGCTACACGGCTAACTTGCATATGAAAGTGGAAATGAATGCACATGGATGACTGGATATCAAACCGAAAACTGTATCTTATTTAGGCAGAGTTCTTCGAAAGCAGCATGTGTTTAGACAACATTTAACATTTGAGATGTTCGGCTTCTCTGTGTGACAGAAAACAATGGAGGTTATGGCAAGTGTTTTTGGGAATATCTAACAGGAACAATACAGTTCAGTACAGAGGCTACCAATCCTCACCGTCAAATAGCAAAGAAACAATTTAGCGACTAATCTCCAAAATTAAGCTTCAACAATTTTGATAATTGAATGATAATGACTTATCAAACGTATGCTGGAACCAACCTCCCAAATGTGAGGATTTGCTGATTTTATTCTGCTTTATATAATTGTAAATCGAACATCCTTGGACTGTTGGCTGGAGAAAACAAGCCATTTGTAAGATGTCACCTTGGGCTCCGAGAACTTTTGATGGGCACTTTTCATTATTTTGTGATATTTTAATAGGCTAAACAATTAATCATTAATCACAAAAATAGCTGACAGATTAGTCAATAATGAAAATAATAGTTGCAGCCCAAGCACCAAGTTCTCATTGCCAATGATAATTTATTTAAAAGACCACATTTTACCAAGGACATCAAAATTAATTCAATAACGGTATAAAGATATTTATATTTAACATTAAGTTACATTCTCAAAAAAATCCATATGTGGCATATTTACCAAAGATTTACATAACTTTTAGTGGTGAATTCAAATGAATGAAGCATCAGATACCATAGATGCAGCAACAGGGTTTACGATGAAGATGTTGGTGATAAACTGGCTGTAGTTTGTTATATGAAATCAGACAGCAGAACACAAACCTGCTTTTCTCTCTCCCTGCTCTAGCTCTCTAAAACACACACACACACACACACACACACACACACAGCTAGGAAATTCTCTCTCTCTCTCTCTCTCTCTCTCTCTCCTGCCGGCTACTAACTCTCACCTTAGTTTACCTCAACTCATAGTCCATTGACAAGCTTAGTCATTACGTCTTTCCTTCTCTCTCTCAACACATTTTGCCTTAGTCAGTGTCTCTCTCTCACTGTCCATTACTTTACCTGCATGTCTCTCGCTCTCTCACACACACACACACACACACACAAAAAGCTCTCTACCTACCTTGCATCCAAACATCAGAGATATGGTGTTGTTGGTGCATGCTACTTTGCAGTGGCACAACATGTGGCTAACGTTAGCTAGCTGGTCCCGCGCTGGGGGGGCATCCTAGTCTTCATACACACATTTCACACTCACACACATCCGGCACGCGCACACACACATGCACACACACACATGCACACGCATGTGTTCTATCAACCGCGCTCCATCCCGTCCCACAAGCCCCCACTCTGCCGGCCCCCACCGCCCCCACCGCCCCCCCGTCCCCCCCACCGCCTGGCTACGGTCCTCAGCTGTGGCAGGCCAGCGTCCTCTCTCTCTCACTCTTCATCGCTCTCATCTTCATCATCATCTTCATCTGTGTAATCCTCATAGCTGGTCAGGATGCAGGGAGCAACATGGTCACTGTCTGCATGTGCGTCAGTGTGTGTGTGTGTGTGTGTGTGTCTGAATGTGTTAGCACATGTGTTTGTGTGTTCAGTGTGTTGTTGTTGTCAGCATGTGTGGGTCAGTCTGTGCATGTATGTGTGTGTGTGCATGAATGAATGGATGTGTGTGTGCATGTAAGTGTGTGCATGTGTGTGTGTCAGTATGGATGTGGTCTCTCTTGTCCTCCTCTGCAGCAGCAGTCCCAGTCCTCTATCTCCTCTCTCACTATCTGTGTGAGTGTGTGCCTCTCTGGTTCTATCGCTCCCCTTCTCTCTCTCTCTCTCTCTCTCTCTCTCTCTCTTGCTTTCTTTCTCTCTATCTGTGTCTCTCTCTCTCTCCCTGGCTTGCTCACTCTTCCTCGCTTCGCTCCACTGCCTCTCTTGGCCCGCCTCTCAACAGCAAGATCAATGAGAGACAGACAGAAAGAAAGAGAAAGAGAAGGAGAGACCTTCACAGAGGTGGAGGGAGGATTAAAAATGTGTCGTCTCTCTAGTGTCCCCCTATCTCTCTCTCTCTCTTTCTACCGGCTGCAGTGATGCTCTGCCTTGTATAGTCATACACCAGTAAACACACACACACACACACAAAGAGACACAAGGAGGGGGGTAGGGGTACAGTATTATACGGGCTAGTGAAGATTGAATTGACCAAATATAACATTGGTGGAGAGAGAGGGGTAGAGAGACATAAAGAGTGAATGAGTGAGGCAGAGACAATGTTGTTACATCACCCAGAGTCACAAGCCATTATCTCCCAAACACACACACACACACACACACACTACTGGGGTGACTTGTTCAATTGACATTTGAACACAGCATTGAGCCATTTAAACAACAGGTGACCGCGATGCATTATCAGAGAGTGGCATTAAACCGTCACTGGACAACATAAAAATGCACGTATCTCACTCTACCACAAAGTAGGGTGTCCCATCCACACTAACTGAGATGCAGCAGATTCGCCCTGTTTGCCGAAATGTTGGTATAAGGAGGCATTCATACTGTAAACAGCCCTGTGTCAGAACTGCGCAAAGGGGTGTTGCTTCAGGTACTGGTGAGACATTAATGATCCAGGAAGTGTAGTTTGAGTAACAGATCCATCAATTTGAAGGCTTATCAAGCACCAAAACACTTTATAATACTCTGAGACAGGATATTACAGCTCTGGAAAGTTATCACGGCAGCAATTATTTAATCTTTCGCAACGATCGGGTGGTAAACAGTACACCGTTTACTTTCCAAAGTAATCTGCCAGGAATGTGTGCCTGCATGTATTTGATTGTCCACTGCAGCGCCGTGATGATGTCAAGTTGCGTTGCGGCAGACAGTTCAACTTTTTTGCTGGACGACCCTGCATCTTTTTTTTAGCTGGAGCCCTGTGTGTTGGCACCCCTGCTGCGTCACCGGACTGGCCTAATTAAAATTAATGAGAGGGCTGCATTTTTTTTTTAGTCGGGCTGAACATGGCCTTAGGTGTAAGTTACTGGCAGGGCATCATCTCTGTATCCAGTTATTAATAGTGAAATAATGAAATGTGTATAAAAGCATCTTCTTAACAGCAGCCAGTGAGCACTAACAAACATGGCCTATTCAACACCTGAATGATTTCATAACAAAAAAAAGTTATATATATATTAATATACAGCACATAATATACAGTACATAGCAGGCTACTGTTTTCTGCTGTATTTACTGTAAATATTAATGTAAATACAATTTACACACTGCTACAATAGCTTTATTAAACTCTCATTCAGATATGTTATTACTGTAAGCTGATCACATATTGGGTTCATATTTATATTTGGCCAAACATTTAACACTTTATATGGTGTAAAACACATTGTGACCACAACAGAGAGTGAAGTATTTTACCTTTGTGTGAATTTGTCCACATGCTATGCAAACGTTACTACTGTATGTGAACTGTCAACTAACTTAAACAGAGATTTCTAACAACTCTGTACAATACAAAACTGGAGAGGAGAGGAGAGGAGAGGAGAGGAGAGGAGAGGAGAGGAGAGGAGAGGATTTATGGGAGATAAAGGGCAGAGGAGAAGTCAAACAAGTCAAAGCGCACTCTTCAGCCGAGGCTCTTGATGCTGACGGCTGGACCATCTGGACCATCACACACACAGACTCACAGACCCAAACACACACAGTAGTCTCTCTGTGGTTGTCTCTGTCTTCTCACCTCGACTGGAAAACAAACAACACAGCATGAGAGAGAAGAAGACAGAGAGAGAGAAACGATGTGCGAGAAAGCAGAGGGTGAAGCGAGGGAAACAAGCAAACACAGGGTGATTTTAAGGTCACTGACGGGGGAACAAGGAGGGAAAAATACTGAAAGATGGAAAAGTGGGGGAAGACGGGGAGAGACAAGCTGATACTGTACAAAGGTCTCTAAAGTAATTTCATACGCTTACCGATAAAGTAATCAATCCACAACCCAAGACTATGCCTCAAGTTACATTTAAAGCTGGTAATCAGTAATGAGAAATTATTTTTAGAAGTTTTTCCAACTGTATAGAGATAAAAGATGCACAGATAACAAGCCTGAAGGAGCCAATTAAGTCTAGAAGTTGATGCAGGTAGACAAGTCGTATAAATAATGCAATGACATGAAAGGTTATTCCGAGCACAGCAGGGACTTCTTCAAAAACCTTCTTAAACTTACACATGTAAAACGTTGTGTGTTTCTGTGTAATGCATTAATATTGAATTAATAGTTGATGTATTAGCCATGTTGCAAAGCTTCAAATCTCTCTGTACACTAAATATCTAGAAAGTGTTCTTTATTTTTTTAGACGTAAAAGAGTTTCATGGAGGGAACGGTGTGTTTTGCAACCACCCAAAGATTTTTAGCAGTATTTCATGGTGTGCTCACACTTTTTAATGTCTCTTTGGATGTAATTTTGTTATGTATATGATTTGTTATAAATTTGAAATTCCTGTGAGTTAACTTAATCTGGTCCGATTTTAAACCAGTAATCCATGAGATCTTCTTTTGTGTGTTTGTTGGAGTTTCCGTGTTTGTTGGTGACATTTTCAGCGCTGTATGCTTGCTCTGAAGCTTTTGCACTGCACATCGTGAATATCACTCTTCAAACACTGAGGCCAACTACCCAAATAAACGTTTACTGTGTGGAAGAGTTCTTCCCAGGAGGGCTTAGAAGAGTAAATGTAAGAGCTCTCATAAAATGCATACGGGTTCAAGTGATGCCTGACAATATAAAATGGGCACATTATAATGAAAGTGTTCTGAATTCGGACACTAACTTGTTTTTGTTCCTGGTTTTTATACAGACACCTCAGACTGGATTCTTCCTAAATAATTCGGGGAGTTATTTTTATGTTTTCAAAGAGTCAGCTTTGGGTCAAGTGCCAGTCTTCCAAAAGTCTCGGCTTGTGTGATGAGCTAGCTGTCCTGAGACCGGCTATATGAGTCCCTCTGCGTTTGGCAAGGAACAGATGGAGATCCTGCTGATGTGTGTGCATTCACATGTACACACATACACACACAAATACATTCATACATCTGGGATAGCCGCAGGTACTCTGGCTCATATGGCTCATAAAATATAAATGTGAGTGTAAAGATAGATTATAACATCACACACCAAATTACTGAAAGATATTTTTTAAAAAAAGGAAGAAAGAAAGAATGAAATAATATAAGAAAGAAAAAGAGAAAGAAGACAGGAAAGGAAGAAAGGATGAGTAAAGAGAGAAAGGGATGAATGAAACAGAAATGGGAGAGAGACAGAGGATGCTACATCATGAGCCTAGCAGGCATGCACTACATGTTAACATTAGTAGGTCAGCCAGCACAGAAATAACTACACTGTGTGTATGTGTATGAGGTAACCTCGTACACCCACTACTCACCAATCAGATTCTCCATTCTACACAGTAACCAATCAAAAAAGACTCCATACATCAACATTTCAAACATGGTCATGTGATCAGCTTTTACCAGCTGTGTATTCAGTTTCCACATGAGTGAATTTTCTTCTATATATATCTCTTCCTCTCTCTCTCTAAAATGTTGTGTGAGGACACACTGACTCCTGCTGAAACCTCGCAGCTACAAATATCAGCTGTGCAGCAGAAAAGCTAGAGGTTTCTCCCATTAATGGAACTCTCATTTATTGAATATTTTATAATAATACTAAGACAAATCGCAAAAGTGGAGTGTCAAGTCTCTTCAGAAAAAACCATTTCAGCACCCAACATGTTGGTGTGATCGTCATACATACAGTGCCACTATGTGGCAAAACACAGACACAGCAGCACCTGGACAATGTTCTCTAAATATCCATTTTATCTCAGTCATGTCTAACATAAACTTTTTACTTTTATTTTTTGTTTAAAGTTTTTTGCTGACATTGAAAGAGAAAATGTAAGGGCATGTCGGGGCATCTTATTAAGTTCTTCTAGAAGGTCTATATGAGCTGTAGTAGCATAAATATGCATATAAATACTGTATAAAACAGCAGTAATACATTGTAGACATAGAATGTCTGTAAACCTATATTGACTGTATCATGAATATTAATTACTAAACTAATTTTTTTGTTTAAAAAAAATTACTTGATTATTTAATGAAAAATAACCAGAGTCAGGTTATAGCCATATAATGTGAAATACTTTTATGGATATTAACACACTCACTGTGAAAACAGTCTTAAGCTTTTCCACCGTCAATCTCAACAAATCATAATTTCTATGGCAACTGTTGCATTTATACTACTGGCAGCACTACAGAGCAGTACAAGAGGGACAAGGTCAACATTTTTTAATCTTTTTGACTCCGAGTACACATGTAGAATGGCCCTGATCTACTCTCTAAACTATCCTGACAGGCAAGGGTCATGGGGTCACAAAGCCGTGGTGATTCTAAGCTGTTTAATTTCCCCCTTCTGAAAAATCAATGAGAAGACTAACGTGAATTGAAATGAACTCAGTTGACTGCCTTGTCGTTTGCATATGTGTGTATACTGTAGGTTGGTATCTCTGTATAAATGTGTGTGTGTGTAGGTCCACAGAGATTAGTCATCTGTTTAATGGGATTAGCTTCTCTGCTGTACTCTGGCGTGACATGGGCTGAACAATTTAATGTTAGCTTGATCAGGACAATAGACTGCTGAAAAAAACGAATGCTCCAAAGTCACCAGGACAACAAACAAGTGACTGAAAAAGAGGAGATCACAAAGCTAACAAATTCCTGTTCCTGTGAAAACAGCAAACACATCTGCTAACAGCAGTTGTAGAACAACAAAAATAGCCAAGGAGAACTTAACTCTCTGACCTCTCTGTTTTTGTTTTTTTTTAGATATGAACAGCAGCCTTCATCATAAACTGCTACTACTACTACTCTTGTACCCTTGCACCCTTCATCCATCCATCCATTGTCTATAACCGTTTATCCTTACAGGGTCGTGGTTGGCTGGAGCTGATCCCAGCTGCCATGGGGTGAGAGGCGGGGTTCACGCTCACAGTCACACAAATACGGGCAATTTAGGGTCATCAATTAGCCTAACGTGCATGTCTTTGGATTGTGGGAGGAAGCCAGATTACCCAGAGAGAACCCACGCAGGCACGGGGAGAACATGCAAACTCCACAGTAGTGACGGGATAACCGGTTCATTTTAGTGACTTAGTTCCTTAAATCTCGCTCAGTAAAATAAAAAAAGAACGAAAGACTTGAAGACCCAGTCGAGGGGTGAACTACTCATTTCATGTCCAATACTGAGCCTGTGTAGCTGTCACGTGAGAAAAACGAAACTCATGCATTATTATTGTTGCGCAATGCGCATGCGCAAAATGAACGAATTACTCTCTGAGACGCAAAAAGTGATGCTAAACTGTAATAAAGCATTAGACATCATAGCAGTTCCATTCAGTTATTGTACCAACCATTGATATCAAATTGTGTGATTAGACCCATTTTATAATTGTGGAAATAATGAGCATACAAGGAAAATATAAGGAGTGCTAGGGACTAATACCTTTTTATTATGGCAAGGACCCTCAAACAAAAATGCAGTAAGCCACACACATATTGCTATAATTGTTATGATAAGTTGTTATGATTTTGTCTAGACTTAATCTTATTATAGTTATGTTGTCTCCAGACCTGCATCAAAGTAATGAATTTAACAACTGCTAAATCACTATGATGACCAGCTTCTCAGCCCACCTTCAAGGGTCAGGGCACTAAAAAAGTTGATACAATTTAGGTTTTCAGACACATTATACAAAGCTCTGTTAAGTATTTGGAAAACAAACTTGAATATTGAAATATCTGAAATATTTTACCTGAAACATTTTCAAATTAATTCACCCATGACCTGGAGGTTAATAAATCTTGTTTTTACCTATTTAAAAACAAGAAAAGAATCTTAGAAGCAAAGCTAAAGCTAAATGTGCCTAGTTTTATCTGGTTCTCTCATGTCCCTTTGTTTAACATAGGGACATGTTTTCCATTGTGGTCAATGTCGAGGTGAATTGACCTGGCCCTGGACTAATTCCAGGGCCAGAGGTTAATTACTCAGCTCCTCTTGGTTGTCAGCCAGCCTCCGTCATTCCTAGCACCTCTTATAGTTCTGTGGAACCATGAAACAATCAGGGACTGGATCACAGTCTTTCAGAAGGATGTGACACACTTGTTCCAAGATGACCTGGGAGGCGCCTATAACACTGATATGTATGGGTGCCAACCTGTACTTTGCCTAAGACGGGCTTTGGAAAGAGGTTGATACTGGCTAAGTACCAGTGGTGGAAGACGTACTCAGCACCAATACCAAAATGTAAAAATACACCATTGCACACCAAGTATAAGACCTGCATTTAAAAGTCTACTTAACTAAAAGTAAATAATTATAAAGTATCAAAAGTAAAAGTACTCATTTTGCAGAGAATCAGTCTCTGTGACTGATACAATAAATTACATTATTAATACTGATGCATCGATGTGTAAGTAGCATTTTACTGCTGTAGCAGGTTGAGGTGGAACTAGTTTTAACTACTTTATATATGGAACTTCTGCTGAACTTCTGAAATGTGACAAGGAGACACTGATTTTGTTTTGAGGTCACAAGTCAAAATGCTTGGAAACCACTGGTTTAATCTTTAACAATGTATACTATTTTATAAGATGATCATGTTTTTAATGTAAAATTTGAATCTGAAAAGTAACTAAAGCTGTCAAACAAAAGCAGTGGAGTAAAAAGTGCACCATTTTCCACTGAGATGTAGTGAAGTAAGAGTATAAAGCTGAATAAAATGGAAATACCTCAAAACTGTACTTAAGCACAGCACTTGAGTAAATGTGCTTTGTTAAATTCCACCACTGCTAAATACTGTGAAAGAGATAGAGAAAATACAGAACGTTTTTATGTTTTGTTTGCTTTTTCAAAGTGTATTTATGCAAGAATCACGGGACATGTGCCTTACATATGTACACATATACAGTAGACACCATGTAAACACACACCTTTGTTTGATTTTAAACAAGCTTTAAAACCAACCCAAATTGTGAATGCAAAAACACAGAGTTAACAGAAAATGCACCAAACTGTATACGATTTCACATACACCACACATTTACACAGGTAATGGTCTGCTGGTCATTCATAATGACGTTGATTTGACCTCAGTTGCTCCTGCTACTCTCTACCATAAGTAACTACATTTTTTTCTGAGTGAACCACACCTAAAAACAGCAGGTGAGTCAAAGTAAGTGAAGATACGTTACATTGATTGAGGATGCAGAGTTGCGATGGTCCATCTTCACATGTATCCCTCGTGCTGGCCCAGTAGGTGTCAGCCCTACTACAGGCAGGTCTACCCAAAGACCTACAGACTTAGTCCTGTTCTTCACAACAGGTGTGGATCTTACAGAGCTGAGAGGACGTTTAACCTTCCGCTGAGGGTGTCGTGAAGTGAGCCAACCTGTGACAGCAGTCCTACATTGCTGGGTTAGTCCTACTGTAGGTACATAGCTCTGGGCTCAATAGTCCTACAGCTGCTTGGGATGTTCTCTCTCTCTCTCCTCTCCTCTCCTCTCATGCCTTCTCTGTTGATTAATTTGTCAGCCGTGACCCCTCCTACAGTGCCAGCTGGACAGTTGCACAGACGGATGGATCGGTGGAATGATGTAACATGGAGTTTTCTGGCAAAATCCACTAAAATAACGCAGAAAAGCTAGGTGTGCGAGGAATTCATTCTCACGCACTCGCTCATAGACTTAATCTCTCTCCTTCCTTTGGTCTTCGTGCGCCCCTCTCTCACTTTTTCCTCTCTTTTCTCCTCTTTGTCCATCCTAAAATAGCTCCACCTCTGTAAAGTCTATTAGCAGCCTAAGGTAAGCCTCTTAGGAGAGACTCTTGCTCTCTTGGAGCACGGGAGGCCAGTGACACTCAGTAAGACCAAACAACAATCACACGCCGATAAAACCAGGGTAGGATTTAAGACTGGATATATGAGAGAGGAAAAGAGGATTGGGAAAGATAGAGAAGAGGATATTGATAGAAAGTAAAATCCATGTATGTTCAGTAGATGTTTGAAAACTGAATAGGTTATTCATTTTTTGAAGGATTTTATTAAACACATCCATGAATACGGTACTGTAAGCTTTAGCTTTGATATTTACGTCATGATTAGAGATGCTTGCAACCTATTAGATTGGCCAGCACTTCCTGGTTGAATCTAATTGTATTGGTGTTTATATGTGAGCACTGGAAACTCATTGAATTTTTATTTTAAAACTAATGTAACCAAATTTATCTCTGATCAACCCAGGGTATGTTTTACATGATTAGATGTTCCATTAATTGGTGCATTTAGGTCTTTTTTATGCGTTTACCCAGAATGCACATGGTAAAATAGTCAGAGGATCAGAGAGGGCGATGGGAAGAATAAAGGAATCAAGCAGGATGAGAGGAGATGAAACATCCTCCAGCAGTAGTCTAGCAGTCTTGAGCTCAGGGAACACCCTCTGGTTTTTAATCTATTATCTTAATGAGATAAACGAGATTAACCAGATGAATGTGAGATGGAATCCCTGCAGCCTGTTTGCATATTTGCCAACAGACTGCAGACTTATTCGTGTGTGAGTGTGTGTGTGTATGTCTCCGTCCTCTAGCACTTCCTGTCATTCACCAGATCCCCTTGACTGAAAAGACCATGCAGCTTCTTTCTAAGGCTTCCTTGTACAGCTTTATGGCTTTGCAATAGTGAGAGTTTGATTCTCTGTCCAGTCTCCAACTCACAATCCCTTTGTTTGCCAGCATGACAGAAGGTCATGACCCTAATAGCTAATAAGCAAGCTCTGAACTGGCTGCAAGACAGTATTTCTTACTAGGCCGGCAGGGTTACCTAGTGGCCAAAGTGTTTGTCCTTCAAGCAGATAATATGGTGCAAACACCTAAGTAGAGTCCAAGATAAGTCCACGAATAAGCATAATCAAGACTGAGTCTGAAGCAAGATCCAGAGCGCCAGAAATTGAGCCTTGAAATAGGATTTAACCACATATTGAATGCTTTTTTATTCTGTTAACTATGTATGACATAACCACAAGAATCTCAAGACAAACTACTGTTTTTGAACAGTGTAGGATCAGGTGGTGTGGTCTAGTCTATAAGTTTGCAGCAAGGAAGAACAGTGTGAGATGTAGTGGAAAGTGGAGGACACATGGCAAGTCTAATTACTGGAGAATTCACAGCAAAAATCTGTACCGGCAGTACAGTATCCCTCTCTCTCTCTCACACACACACACACACACACACACACACTATTAGTTCCGTCAGTTGGGTTTGTTGTTTCTTCAAACAAAGCGTAAGTCCGTCGAACAGTGTCTGAAACTAGACACTCAGAATTGTGGGGGCTGCGTCCAACAATTTCTGTAACTTTCCGAAACCAACAATCCGACAAGCACAGCCACTTCACAAAGCCATTGGCCCGGTGTGTAAAGGTGGCAAAGTACAGAGGATTTGAACTCTTTTTTTCAGCCTTTCACACAACTACTTCTGTCACTTTTCGTGTGTGCAAACTACAGTAGTGCAATACCATGAAAGCCTTTGAAGAGAGACTTTCTTAAAGTGTACTCCTTATTTGAACGATTATTACATGCGCCCCTCTCCAAGACAGCAGGCTTTTCACCCTCCCTTCAAGTGTGGCCATTTGGAACATTTCTGAACACTTCACCTTTAGACAAGGTCAGATGACAAGTCATACAAACAAGTTTGCTCCAAGCATACCCTGGCCTTTACACCTCGTAGTATTTACAGTTCTGTTCTAATGAAAGCACCTTTATCAGTTAAATTCTCCATCCATCCATTGTCTATACTTACTTATCCTGTGCAGGGTCGACTCACAGGGGGCTGGAGCTTACCCCAGCTCACATTGGTTCTGCTGCTTTTAAATGGGCCATGCATTTATGAGCATGCACATATGTGCATAATGTATGTGTTTAATTTTGCCAGCCTTCCTTTTAGCCAATTATTCTCTCCTGCTGCCTTGAGACCAGTCAGCCAGTCAGTCAACCAGTGAATCAGTCAGATATCTACACAGCCAGCCAGTCAGATAGCTAGTCTTTTGAAGTGTGTGTCCTGTCAACCCAGTTTCCTGTCTCTCTGGGTGTCACATGTTGTCAGCCCAACAGCTCGGCATTCCCATTAGAGTCGCTTCACTAGAGCACAGACTGTTCCTGTAAGCTATCACCTTATAGCCTGTTCATTCACAAAGTACAGCATCTATGCGATAAGCAACCTGTCACTGATTTGATATGGCTAATTGTGAGCAGGTGCACATTGTTTAACATAATTTACTAAGCCTGTAGTTTATTGTGAAATGCTTCATTTGGATTTGTTGTCAGTGGAATCCCCCAAAGGACTGCAGATCTCACTTTTCCATTAAAAATCATGCATCTTGATGATAATCAAAAAGATCATGTGAGGACATCTGGCACATTCAAAGCTTAGCACACAATTCACACAATTATAAATTAAAGGGATGACTGTAATGAATGAATGAATGCCATCACGAGGAACACTGATCATCATTAAGTTATTAGAAAATTTGATCTGAGGCTGTACGTCCACACTGTCACACCCTGCTCTGTTTGTCTTGTCTGCCATTCTCCTCTGCTCTGCTCTAATCTGCTCTCTTCCTGTGTCTCACCTTGGTAGTGAGGATACAGATGCAGTCCATCCTCACCAGTCCGACTGGCAAACTTTCACCAAAACATCTCCCAGCTGCAACTTTCCCGTTCCACCACTCAGCCGCTTGTTGCTGCTGGTGACATCCTCCTGCCGTCTGTCCGTCTCTGCCTCCTCCTCCTCATCCTTCATCTCTCAGTCTCTCTCTCCTCCCTTTCTCATGTCCTCTCCACCTGTCCTTTCATCAGAGCAGTCAGAGAGGGCTTCTCCGCTAAAATAGAGGCCGACTCGGAAACATGGCAGCTGTCCCGGTGCACCTCTGCCCGCCCTCTTGTTTTCCAGCTGCTGTCTTCGTTTTATGGCAGCTGGTAGCCACATTCTGACCTCAAAAAGTGCATGGCTCAGAATATATATCCGCACACACGCAGAACACACTCAGCACACAAAAAAGTGGACAGGCAAACATGCAGAGACAGGCGCAGGAACGCACACACATGGATGCACAGGTAAACACTCACACAGACAGACGTGTATACACAGACATAAGCACACACACAAATATATACTACACACACACACACACCACTCTCTGCTGTTTTATCAGGTCAGTCTCTGTTTGGCAGGAGTGGGGGGTTAGACTGAGTGAACAGTAACAGCGGTATAGCAATGACTGCTCTACTTTCAACTTTGACTGTGGGTATTGGCGAAGTTAAAGCTCCATATGCACCCTGAAGCTTCACACACAGATGGGATTTCACTCACTCAGGATATTGGGCTTTTTCTAGATACACAACATCACCACAATTGATGTTGGATATGGAACCTTACAACATACTGTGCTACTCCTACTATACAAGACCAGCGGAGCAGAGAGAGATAGGAAAGTTTTGTGGGAAATGTCTCACACCTGAATCTCTTGCATAAAACACATTTGTTTCTGTTCCTGTCCTACTCTGCTTCTGTCCGGCTCCACCCTCCACTGGCCCTGCACTCATTGTTGGGTCTCTCCTGATGCTCACTGCTGCCAACAGAAAGCTGTCAGTCTGTCTATACTGGGTCGTGCTAATGAACATTTATTATTGGGTCTCAGTTTCTTCTACAGCCATTTAGTACTAGTAATCTTGTTCAGTAAACCAATTCCCTTTTTCTGTCTGATTAAAATTGATAACTCACTATTGTATTTCAAAAGGAAAGAAAACTACATTAGCCACCACAGTTTCCAACTATTGTTGAATTCATTAATTAGGAACACCTGAGCAGCACATGAATTTACCCAGAGCTACGACCAATCCCAACATAATACAAGAAGTATTTAGCTGGGAGGTCAAACATTACCTGATACAGCACATACAGTACTGTACAGACAAACAACTTCAGCGTAGAAATATCAGCACACTTTCCCGAGATGTGGACTATCAGCAGCAGATTGAAGCGACAGTGTGTACAGTGTAAGCCTGTGGTCAAACAGCCCAAACCACACAAAACCATTCAATTTCCGTTTCAGCAAGATCAACAAGACAAACCCAGTTGCATGAGCCTACCTCTGGGCTCGTTCTGCTGACTCTACTGGACAATAAAATGTTACCGAACTGAACTGATTCCCCTTGTCATATTATGTAATGCAATGTAAGCCAATGTTCAACCAGCCAGCCTGCATAAACGATCTGTCCATCTAATTCTGCTCTCTGCAGCCACTAGAAGCCTTTCAATACACTGGTTCAAGAGGAGACATGTTGTCACTGGTATGTTTGCCCTATATCAAAGCTATTTCCATGTAGGAGAAGTAATATGTTAGACATGAAACAACAAAAAACTTTAATTGGAAAACTTACTATCTATATTGATGTATTAAGTTACATTAAAACTCAGAATCTCAGTCATAGCTCCATGAAATCTTATCTTGTATGTAAAAGATTCTTCTGTATTTGCATAAGCAGGGTGAACTGTTCTCCTAATTTCTTCATAAGCTGCATCCATAAATGACAAGACAGCGTTACACCAAATGAGAAGCTGGGCACAGGCAGGGTGCAGACACAAAACGTGGTGTAACACAGTGAGACAAAAAGCTTTGGAGCTAAAACCAAACACCATTATCAAGAAGACCTAGCCAGTGATGGTTAACAAGAAAAAAATATTTAATCCAACCCTGCTGCAGTTCTGACAAAAAATGTTTTGCTGATACGACATACTGATCTGTTGCGTGATTTTTTTCCAATTCAAAGACAATCATGACAGCATCATAATCTTGCAAGCAATGTTTAGCCGATGTTGCGGCACCACAGGGTATCACAACAAATTTATCTGCTACCTGACAGATCCCAGCAAAATAAAATCTGAATTTGCTGAGGCTATTAAGACCATGAAAACTACAAGGAAATCTCTGCCACCTGACCATATAAACATCAATAATGGGAGCCTTATAGAGTAGATCACCAAACATGACAAGCTCTCCTACGCACACGGAGATAATGGAGGCTATATTTTTATCTAATAAGATTCAGGAGAGAAAACATAACCTCACATCACCCACCTTCAGACAGGAGGAAATATGTATTATACTCTGCTATTAATTGTGGAGAGATTTCCTGCAGGTTTCCTCAGGCACAAATACAAAACAACCACAGATGTCTTACCTTGTTGGGGGTCAGTGGGCTTGCAGCTGGCCTGGGGCTGGCTGGACCATGGCTAGGGCTAGTGGAGGTGACTTTTGCTGGCTCGGGGCTGGTTGGACTAGGAACAGAAATCAAGGAGAGAGGGTGTCTAGAGGTGAACTCTGAAAAGTGTCAGTTATTATTCTGTACTACCACACCTGACATATATTTTCATTATACAAAGCATGGAATTTGATAGCTAACATCATTTTGTGTTTACATGACTTTTCATTTTAAAATAATACGTACTGCAGGTCAAGAAGCATAAATATAAAATATAAAACTGACAATAAAATGTGAAAAAATATTATAAAAAATATGTACAAATATGACTTACTGTTTGAGTCTGTTAAAATGTTAGTTAACAGTTGTAACAATTGCACCCTAACAATTAAAATGTATGCTCATTTGTTGGACATACCTCAGATGAGGCCCTTTAGTCAAAGGTCCTGGAGGAACTGTGAGGCTGCGGCTGCTGAAGGTAAATTTCCCCTGGTTGGGGCTCGTTGGACTCGTGCTGGGAGTGACTTTGCCTATGCCTGGGTCCTTGCTGGTCGCAAGAGCTGTAGAGATTATGGTGGCATCTGTGACTCTGTTGAGACCCGGGCTGGTACTAGGAGTGGTGCTGGTGGAGGTAAGTTTGTCTGGAGTGGTTGGAGACACAAGGCCTTGGATGGTGCTGGAGACGAGGGCTGAGACTGTCACCAGGCTGAGGTCTGGAGAGACAGAACAGCTCTGTGGATTGGAGTAGGTGGTGGAGCTTTCGGAAGAAACATCAGAGTTGGTGGCAGTAAGACGTAGCTTTGTTCCATTCAGTGATACTCCAGGAGGTGTTTTTATGGAGCCACCATTCACTCCGGGGGATGTGGCAGCAGAAGGAGAAGAGGGCTTAGGAGTCTCTGATGCCAATGATTTGGAGGCTCCAGTCTGGACAGGAGGGAGAGGAGCACGGTACTTGACCCTGGCTGACTGTGAATGAGGTGTAATGGACTGTGTTGTTGGGGAAGACGGCTTTGTTGCAGGTGTTCCGGATGGGATTGGAGGGGCAGGGGACTTGATTGACTTGCGTTTGGGGGCCAGGGGTTTTGGCTCGGATGATCCTCCAGAAGCTTGTGGGCTCAGGGGACCAGAGGAAGGCTGCTGCTGAGCTGAGAGCTCTGCTGGCAGGTTACAGGAGGCAGGGAGGTTCCTTGGACCGTCTGTCTGGTCCACAGAGCACTTGCTGTCTGCAAGGATGGTAAACTCATAGTACTCCTGAATGTCTGGAAGGAGAAGAGCAGAGATTAGAGCCATGATGAATGACTGAAGGGTTTAGTGGATTAGTAAATGAGGTTATGACACATTGAAAGGAGGAATTATTGTATGTATGACTGTATAAATGAAAAACTAACTAATTACAAAACAAAAACAATGAATGAATTAAATATCAGCACACTGAGGTAATGTTTTCTCTAAAGGATAAAGAGCAGTAGAGCTGAAACAATGAGTTGATTAGTCGCTCAACAGAAAATTAAGCGCCAATTAAATTGATAATCAATTAATCTTTCCAGACATTTATCAATCAAAAAATTCTCCAGACAGATGATTTGCTGCTTTTTTGTTTTATATCATTGTAAACTGACATTTGAAAATGTCACTTTGGGCTCTGAGAAACTGTGAGGGACATTTCTCACTAGTTGTCACATTTTGTAAACTGAACAATTGATCAATAAAGCGGTTAATGGAAAATATTATCTGCAGATGTTATCTATGATGAAAATAATCATTGGTTGCAGCCCTATAAAACTGATCCAAATACAGTAGAAAACCTCAATCTCTACTGTATAATGTACACTGCATTCAGACACAAACGGATTGAAGGCTTCACAAAAAAGTGTCCGTTTTCTTTACTTCTGAGATAGCAAGTTACATTGGTGGAGAAACCAAAGCAAATACAGCTAATACACTGTTGACCTCTAGTGGCAGCACAAGGATACTGCCACCATCGTTATATAGAAAATAGAAAATATAGAGTAGCTCCTGAGGTATTCAGGGTTTCCCACTTGAAAGAGGAAAAGTTCATTCCACTGTCATTTCCCTTTTCAGAAGTAAGACACTGACAGAGCGTATCAAAGTGACTGTTATGATTAGAGCTTTCACTTCCCCCTCTGTGCATACAGAACTGACAGGCAGTTCTACACTAAATCATACACGTGGTTGTGAGCTCAGGCTGCTAACTCAGAGAGGTTTGGTTGTCATAAAAGAGATGATGAAGAGGAAGGAAAAATAAGTACAGTATGTGGGAAGAGAACAGAGAATATACAGTTAGTTGGAGGAGGATGCGTAAAAAAAGAAAGGAGAAGAGTGAAGTGTACACAGGGAATTTAACAGTACAATATTTAAAAGTACCATAAAACAGGCATCAAGGATAGAAATTACACAGTACAGTAACATCCATGGATGTAGAGTATATTTAAACATATCACATGAAAGATGAAGTTAAATGTCCTCAACGCAAAAGAGGTCAAGGATCAATAATAAGAAAAAAAGAAAGACAGCACTGTTTCAAGATACAACTTTAACACCAGAGACAGCTCCATTAAAGGTCAAAGTCACAAACAGGAACTCAGTCTCGTTTAGTGAACAGAGAAAAAAACAGAGAAAGGCGTGTTAAGGTAAGAGCTAAAAGTGTGGGCGTGGCACAAAGCAGGTGGGAGCAGGGACTAAGAACCAGTTTGTTGTCATGCACATAACCACACAGACACCTATGTGCCCAGTGTTTTCCTTCCAATAAGCAACAGTTCACCACAAGCAGAACTAACCAGTTAGACACAGACTGTTAACTCTTGGGAGGAATCTCTACTTGCTACACATTCTCTAAATTTGTGGTTACTTTCTACAAAGGGCCATGTGTTTTCTGTGGCAGGCCACATCACGCCTACATCTGTGTGTTCTGATCTCCATTTTCTGGTGAAGAGTCATGTCATAGCCCAACATCTTGTAGACACCATGAAAACCAGTGGTACCCCTTACAGAAAGCAAACAGTGCTCCTCTCCTTCCCCTTTGATCAGTCCGGCCTTCTGTCTGCTGGCCTACTACCCTATTGTCTTATACCTTTTTATCTTCATTTGGACAAAAGCACACACAAGTTTCTGTCGTCAAGCCTTCATATACAGTCCCAAACACATAGTGTCCTTCCTGACTGACACACTGCACTCCTCCATCAATGTTTGGGACACCATCACTCACAAAACACAATGCAAACAAAGCAACACTGAGTTTATGAACTTGTTGTGAAGACCAGCACAAGAACCAAACTAAAGGGTCAGTTCACCCAAATCATAAAAAAAACAGTGGCATCTAGCCATACAGACAGTTTCTGTTTTATTTGCCAAGGTTTTGAGATAATGTAATCCAACATTACATTTGAAAAACTAAAACCTTTATCCATAAAAAATGGAATTTAAACCTCTGTACAAGATGGAAAAATCTGTTTTTTTATGATTTGGATGAAGTAACTCTTTAAACTAACATAGCTATGCTGATTTAAATACCTTGATCTCTGACAATATACTGTAAATGTAGCCTAGGGCAGGAAATATGCAATACATGCTCCTACATAAAAGCTAAACCAAGGCTTCAAAATCAGCACGTTGTAATGTTAGGTATAAACGGATGTATAGAAGAACAGTGGCTGGCTGGGTATACAAACAAACCTTATCCTTACCAAGCAGAGCGCTAAAGAGCTGACTTTGGAAGACATTGATGACTCTGTCCAGAGACTGCTGCAGCTGGTGGTCTTCCTCCACAAGGCCCTGTTTGGTCCGGCTCTGGTTCTGCTGTCTCTGGTCAAGTTTGGTCCGGTACTGCTGGAGAAGCTCCAGGGCTCGCTGAGCATCTTAATACAAAATATACAGGTAAATAACAACAGCCCTTTATTCCCATAACTAATGACAGAAAGGGAAAAACAAAATTCTCCAGGCACTCTTAAGTAGAGCAAGGAGATTAGGTACACAAAAAGCCTCTACTTAACTGAGGATTACTATGGTTCTCTATCTGACTCTATCTGACTGGTTCAGACCTCACAGGGTCTTCATCAGGATGAAGTTAATAAAAGACACCTGGCTTCATATTTTGAGTGTAGACACAGGTGTTAGCCTGTCAATAGGCTTTTAATATACCTCATCTCCTTGTTTTTCTTAAGTGTGCCAGAAGAATGTTTTCTTTCCCTTTCTGTCTCAACTACTGCCTGTTTTCAGTGTTTGACATCATTGTTGAATTACAAATTTGACTGCAACTAAAAATTAAAAGTATATAAGGTGTTCATTCAGTAGGCTACTTGCTTACAAGGATGTAACAAGTTTGCTATAGAAAGGTGGATCATGGTGCGTTTTAATCCTCAGCACCTGACACACTATAATATATTACAATAAAACTGAAAACTGGAGTTTTGAGTGATATTTTTACCTTATCTTAATTATAAGGGAAACGATGGATACATTTTGAAAATTTAGCCTATTTATGGCACATTACTGCATTCTGTGAAATGGTAACTACTATTAAGTTTTATTACTATGTCTTGATATAACTCTGATGCAGAAGGGCATGTGGGCAATAGAGTTTGTGGTGTAAAGAAAAGCTACAGACTGCATTCCAGGCTCCATGGCAATCTGAACAGCTGGTTAAACCGGAAGCACTGACAGATCAACATCAAACTCAGACCAAAGTGTCAGGGTTCAGCCTTTGTATGCCACATTCTTGCAGTGAGAGATGTCACGCCAAATGGCATTCAAAATAATTCATATTTATTGATTATTTACGTATCTATAGCCCAATATATCAAGCAGAGCATGTTTTCAGATATTATTCAGTTGCACATTCACACACGTTAATACAGCATGCAATTAACACTAGACACGAGTCAGAAAATCTTGAGCTGAATTCTCTCTATGCCTTTCAGTGTATACCAGCTAACAGACTAACCAGTAAAAGAGGATTACAAATAAAATAAAAAGCTGCTTCGTGGATAACGTGTGTGCCGAATTTACCACAATGCGTGAATAATTAGTAAAAGCTCTTCAAATATGGCGTATACGTTGTGTGCGTACACTAATAAACAATTTAGCGTTAAATTACGGGTGTTTTAGAGAAGTTTCGTGCTCTTGCGTTGACGTTAACTCACACGCCTGAGAAGAGCGACTCAACATCAACGCACTGCTGTATTCGATATCGTTTCTTTAACAAAAGAAATTTCAAAAAACATAGATGGAAACAAAGACACAGTATTATCAAAAAAAAACATTTTATTTACCTTTCTGTCGCACAGGCATGGTGAGTCACACAGTCCTCCTCCCCGGGGCTTGTGTCTGTGTCGCTGTGACAGTTTATGTTATTACAGATGTGTGTGTCTGTCCCGCGACAGCCTGCCTCCAAACTGGGACACCGAACTGACACCACAGCAGTCTACACCAACCTGTCCTTTCATCAAAAGAAAAACTTTATGAAGTGTTTGAAAGTCCGAGAAACCCGCGGCGGAGAAAAGAGAAAACTGTCAACCGTTGGCATCAAACGTTGACAGTCACCGCGTGGACTTAGTACCCGGAGATGTCGCTTGTTTTTTCTCTATCCGTCTCTTTCACTTTAGCTCTGCCGCTGTCTCGCTTTGGTAAAACTAGTTCTCCATTTCTTCAATCAGGTGACTTGACTCAAAACGCAGTCCAACCGGTTCTTAGGCGGTCCCGTGGGATGAACACACACACCTAGAAGTACCTAAAAGACACACACACACATTCATGCACTCACCTCAAAACACCATCAAAACAGAAAAGCTCTTCATAAGAAGCTTGTGTATGTTGGTGGTATTGTCATGGTAAACAGATATTGTGTGCAGTGGATAAAAGCCTGGTCTATCCCAGGGCCTGGATCTACATCTAATCCACTCAACTCTGAGTATAGATTTGGGTTTACAGATACTGATTAGACTCCCAGAGGTAGATCTTAGTATCTAACCTCTCCTCCACTGCTCCCACTGTCTTAGGCTGTTCCTGCTAAATGATAGCTGCCATACATTTGTTGACTAAACTGGATATTTAACTGTACATATATGAAACAAAAAGTCTGGTCAAATCTAACAGCAAAAAGGTATTTGCACTATAGGGTTGATGTATATTTATGGTGCCCACATCATGCACACACACAAAACACTAACACAATCTAAAAAGCAAGGTGTATGTATGAGGGATCCAATTGAAATGTCACAGGTGTAATCCCACCGGCTGTCCAGGCAAGTCCATCCCTGTGTGAGTTTGGTGGTGTTGTTATGGTAAACAGTTTTATTGTGTTGAGTAGATTAAAGCTTCTCTATCCGAGGCTTGTCCCTATCTCTCAGCCTAGATCCACATCAACTACCAGGGCCTAGTTTACCCAAAACACCAAATAAAGGAGTATACATTCACCTTAGCTTTTATACAAAGTGAAAAGAAAACTAAAAAGTCCCCAGTAAGTTTATGAGTATCTCTATCATACCTTTATGGTTAAACAAGAGGCACAGCAGAAAATCAAGTCAATACCAAATTTGTTAGCATTTAACGCATTACAGATTGGTTAGATAGGTTTTATTTTAATATTTTATAAATGTATGTAAAATAGTTGGTACTGCCAATGCCACTGTAAGTTAACACTCACTTACACTGAAGCCATGGGAAGGTGCTCACAGCACAAGAGCTAACACAAGCTAACAGTAAGCTAATTCTATCTCCCCAAACCAGAAACTTAGTGAGTGACTGATGCAGAAAGTCAAACATTTAGGAAGCCAAAGAGAAAGTTGGTGGACCAAATTATGATTAATATGCCAGTAAATATTGGACTTTCAGGAAAGAAAGAGGACTCCAAATGTTGCTGTTTTTGCGCAGTGTAGTAGGCGGTTGTCAAATTGACAAATTAGTCAAAACAAATCAATAAGCTAAATGGTAATTTGCTGCAACTTTGTTTTGGAGTCTTCCTGCCATTTAGTGGTCTCAAAAACAATTAATGTCACTTCATGTAGAAACATCACTGTCAGTTGTTTGAAAAATTCTTTACATTTAACCTGGCATCTACTTCCTTAAGTTTGCAGTAACGTTAGCCTCTCTTTGCTAACACTTTAGCCTACATCCACATGTTTTGGTGATAGAAGGCCACTAGCATGATCTCAAACACGATAAAGTTTGATAAAATAAGTAATATTTCATATGTTAATAAGATGGGAGATTGGGGAAGTTAACTTTTTAAATACAAAATTTGACAATATTGTGTTCTGCTAACAGTGACAACTTCTTGTGTGTGTTGTGTGTTGTTTATTATGTTGCTGCCATTTCACACTCAAATTAGTTTAAAAGCTGAGCTTAGCTACATCATTGCTAATATTTAACTCATACAATGTAGATGAGACCACATAAGAAACACATGACTGTTTAGACTATTAGTAAATCAGTGGCTAATAAAGGCTTGGCTAATGTTTTGTTTGCCTACAATCTCTACAGTAGTGTTTAGCTAATGTGAGCTATCTGTCTAATGGGGGCTAACAGTTTTATAAGGATAACTGACCTCTTAGATGGTGTGTGCAGTTAGTGTAAATAGCTCAATAAATAGCTAACTGCTACTTAAACTGCAATGTCTCATTTTATATTTCTATAATACAGGTTAAAAGTACACAAAATACTGTGTGTAGGCTAAATAAGACACCTTTGTACTTGTTGGACACCAGGCTGTTCCACTTTTTATGGAGTTGGCTAACTGTTTCCCCCGGCTTCCATCCTTGTGCTAAGCTAGGCTAAATACATCCTGGACCTATCTGTGCACTGGACGAACAGAGAGGAAATTGGTACTGACCTTTTCTTCATACTCTGGAAAAGACAACAAACAAGTT
Source organism: Macquaria ambigua (assembly GCA_008360985.2). Lineage (NCBI taxonomy): Eukaryota > Metazoa > Chordata > Actinopteri > Centrarchiformes > Percichthyidae > Macquaria > Macquaria ambigua. The sequence continues at coordinate 223,686 of VMKM01000272.1, read as the reverse complement.
CATTTACCTAGTTGCAGGAGTGCACCTTTTATATTCTTTAAGTCACCAGTCTTTTTGACATTGCTGATAGCAATCATATCCTTGACAGCGGAAATGCTAGCGGTTGTCAGAGGAAAAAGACAGAAAGGCAAAATTAGAAATGCAAAGTAGCTGCAGGACACACGTTAGTCCTGCATGCTGGAAACAATGTACTGTATGTCTGTCTGTAGACAGTGGAGAGACTGTAGGGAGACTTCATCTGCATACACACACATACCACACACACATACCACGCGGGCAGCAGCCGAATGCAGGTCATGGACAGTTTCTGGTGTTGTTATTGATCAGGTCACAAGAGATTATTGACGGCTTTGGTGGGTGGACAAAAACTCTCGCTCTGTATCTCTTACACACACAAACACTCACACACACTAATGCCAGCATAATATATGAGTTAGCGTGGGGAGAAATGTATGCATGATTGTGTAAGTGGGTTGGTCAGTCAGCACACAGAAGTATCATTTTGTCCAAACCAGTGTGTAAAAGAGAGACTAAAGAGGAAAGGGAACAAAAGGACATCATTCTGCTTTCATCAATGAGTGTGTTAGGGTGTGTGCATGTGTGTGTGTACTATTACACTCTATTGTTAATTGTCGGCCTGTACCACAGTAGGCCACAGTTGTTCTACAGAAGGCACTGATGCCAGGAGAACAGTGGGGAATGGTACAAGACAGACACAGGGAAGAAAGTTTGGCTAATGATACCTATCTTATTATAATCCAGATGTGCATCATATTATAGAGAATACCACAATGTAGTGGTAGCCTATATAATAATGCGGTTAGTTAGCGGTTAGCAGTGGCAGATGAAGTATTCAGATCTGTTACATGAGTAAAAGTACTTATATACCACAGTGTAATATTCCCTAACAAGTAAAAGTGCTGCATACAAAATCTTACTCTATTAAAAGTACAAAAGTAGCAGGAAAAAAAGCCTATACTACTGCCTAGAGCAGTAAGCATACATTTTTTCTTCAGTTGCATGTGCTGTGTGCAAAATCCAGCAGGATCTTCATACATAATACTTACCACAACTGACCAAACTTTTTCTTCGAGATTCTGAAAAACTACAAACACTGACATGGTTTTCTACCTTGATGAGAAACGCTGTTTGTGAGGCAGCTTGACAAACTCAGCTGTCCTTCTTTGATCCACAGCTCCGATAAGTGTCAAGAATAGATGAGATGGACGGATAGAGAGGGATGAAGAAGAGTTAGGCTGTTAGACTAATGGGCAGAGAGACAAAGGAGCATCTGCTGGGATGATGAGAGTACCGAGTTTAATCCACGGAGAAGCTGAGGAAATTGAAATCTACCACAGACCTGCTGAAGCGACCTTCATCACTCTCTCCTCTTTCCTTTCTTTATCCCTCGCTTCCTTTCTTTACCTCATCTCAATTTCTCTACCTCCTTTCTTTATCCATCCTACTTCTCTCCATCACTTCATCCCTTTCTCTCTTTCATTAATCTTTTTTCTTTCTCCTTGTTCCTTTCTGCCTTTATTCTTCCTCCCTTCACTCCATCTGACCTTCCTTCACTGCTCTCTTTCCTCTCTCTGTTCCTTTATTTCCTTCCTTATTTTGGCCCCTGCCTTGCCTGTATTTCTTTATTTGCATCATTTCTTTCTCCATCCCCTCATATGTCCTTACACCCTCCTCAGCACTTCATTCCTTCATAACCTTTTTCATCACCTAATTCCGCCCATCCCCTTCTTCTTTTGTCTCATTCCCCTTTTTGTCCTCTTTCTCTCTTTCTGCAGCAATAAAGACGCATAGAGGACCAGAAAGAGAGATATCCCTCTCTTCTGCCCTCCTAAAGACAGAGCTCAGTGCACCAGGAGGAACCCAGATTACCAATAGTGACATTTTTATTATTTGTACAATAGAGACTTTAGTACATTATTCAAAACACTTCTTATATACTGAAAAAATGGTACGTCCCAAAGCCCAAAATGGCTCCAGTATAATCGCTGCACAGCATTTTTTCAATTTTATACATATATTATTTTTTGTAAAAACTGTATCTTAAATAGTATGTACAGATAGCGTCTGCAAAATGCATTCTAAACACATGATATATATTATATATACTTCTGCAATTACATTTCTCCGCATTAATACTCAAACTTAAAACTGGAAGGATTTCAACTTGCATGTGCAAATAAATAAAGAAATAAATAGTTCTGTTAAATCGTCACAAAATTTGTCCAACTTATAACTCGACAGCGGTTCTCTCTTCGGAGGTCAAAGTACTTTTTGTCACACAACAGAAGAAGCAGCATTCAAGTTGGGTAGGTGTAGGTACTGCAGAAAGCATGAGTACATTCACAATCAATATGAGTCATTTTAAATTGGATTTCATTCACAGCTATGTACAGTGACACCGTCCTCAGCATTTGTTCAGCTCTTATGTAGTTTAAACACATAGAAAATGACTGTTTTTATAGTCATATACATATATATATAATATATATTTGTATAACACAAATTCACAATTACAGTAGAAATACATTTTATACAGTTTTGGATAGTACATGTGTAGGTCTCCAAGTCATACTGTGCGTACTTCCATCCATAACTTTGTTATAAGTGTCATTATTATAAAATATCACAATTTTTGAGCAAAGCTAAGGTATATCAATATATTTAGAAAGAATTACCTGAAACATGTAGTAAAAAATAATTATATTATCAAACCTTTTTCTCTGTTCTCATCACAATATCTTTGATATTTCAAACTCTAAATAGGGTTGGGTGGGTACCTGTGGTTAAGATCTCTCAACCATAAGACTAAACTGTGCCATTTTGTGTCCCTTATATTGAATTAACTAAATTCTAACGCTTATTAAGAGGGTTGACACAAAATGGGCACAGGGTGACACTGTCAAGTCAAGTAAAAGCAAAGGACATTGAAGAATGTTGTTTTGCTCTGGATGAAACATTAGATGTTATACAGAACAGAACAAAACTCCCTGTCATGAAACGTCTTCAAGACACGTGTTGCATTTACACGAAGACAGAAAATGAACCTCTTCACTCTTTTTCTGTGGTTATTTCTGTCATGTCAATATAATTTCTGAAACACGACCAAGGTCAGATTTTGTAAGACCACATTGACATGGCTCCAGAAGCCTCTCATACAATCTCAATTTCCACATTACTTTGTTTCCCTGCTCTTCTAAAGGTCATATTCCAAACACTACCTGACCCTATCCACAATTTATTTTTGATATTCACCAACAAATTTGGCAAATCTAAATTTCCATGTACACCTAGAGTCAATTAGCATCTCCTCGGGTTACAAAAGTTACACTGAAATTTCAAGTGTAGCCAAAACTCTTTGTGACACAGATCAGATCTTTCCCTGATTGTCTAAAAATGGAAAATCCAATTCACTACAGATTTACCCATTAAGACAGTAACACTGTGTGTTATACCTTACTGAATCTTGTAGGGACATTCTCTTTTGTCTTGGCAGATCAGATCTGGGCCACAAAGAGGTAAAGCTCTGATGTTTTGGGCCAGTGTGAAATACAACCAGGGAGGGGCAGAGGGTCCATATGGCACCAATTATAGAACATCAGTCTCACTGAAACTCAGTGGTATAATACATCTAGAGTCTTCTGCAGAGTAGAGAACTCTAGAAGCGAACAGAAAATGGCTGGCTGACAGCGACCAATGATATGAAAGCATGCTGTGACTTTATCATACAACTCAAACAGCTAAAGAGGGATGTAACATTGCTGTAACAATACTAGAAAACAGGACCTCAAAATATGGCACAGATATTATGAATAATGTTACAGTGTGTGTGTGAGAGATAGCAGTTAAATTCTAAAAATCAGGCTAGAATATAGACAGGGCTTCATTATGCAATATGCATGTGTGTGTTGTGTATGGGGGCACATATGTCTATTGTATATATGTGTTTGCCTGTGAGTTCATGTGCATGGCAGTGTATGTAAACATTGCTCGATAGATGGCACTGCAGGACAAGTTAGGCTCTGCTGAAAATCTCAATGGGCCGAGCCTCAGAAATATTGCTTTAGCTCTTTTCAGCACAGCTGTGCAAGCAACAGTTTTTAAAAACAAAAAAACAAAATAAGTAGCAGTGATGAACTATGAACAGTTTTTCCTTTACAGAAAAAAAAATCAGTGGTATGCTTTAGAAAATCGTCCATTTGGAGAAATAATCCCTGTATGTTCATAGGAGAGAATTCAGAATGTGGTTTATCAACAATATTTATATTAATCATAAACTTTTAGAGCTGTCTGTCCAGGCCCCAAGGAGAGTGCAGCTCTAGAAAGCTGCAGCTCTATATATGTACACAAGGCAGAAAGTCTTAAGTTTTCAATTTCTGTACACTGGAGGCAAAAATACCTGCAGAACAGAGCAGAACAGAAGACAGCAGAAAAGATATAAAGCACAAGACAGCGAAAGAAAGAGGAGAACAGAACAGAAAATATAAGACAAAAGAAGAGAAACAGAATAGAAGATAATAGAAAAGAGAAGAGAACTGGACGAAGCAAAGAAGAACAATGAAGAACGTGGAGAGTGAATCGTGTGCTACACCAAACAAATTATTAAAAATCTGCCATAGACAGCAAAATAAAAGGCAGTGGAGAAAAGCAAAAAAACGACCCAGAACTCTAACTACGCAACAAAAACAAACTATTCAGACTGACCGATCAGATGACTGCCTAATTAACAAACCAACCACAAAATCCAAACTGCAACAGCCCTGTAGGAACTCAAAGCATAGAGTCCTCTTGTGGTCCGTCCAATCGTCGATCAGGTCCCTGACCGCCGCTAGACAGAAGAGCCGATATGTTTCCTATGGTACATTTGGCACTAGTATTTGCCTTTGGTCCAGCAATAGGCAAATAAATGTCTGTGTATTCCCCTAAAAAGGTAAAAAAGGCGGCTCATTTTTCAGTTCCACAAGCCTCCAGCGGAGGGCAGGTGGGGTGGAGTGGGATGGCGATGAGCAGAGTAGAGAAGCGTTGTTGTGTTTGTTTGTTTGTTTGTTATAAAACTATTTTTTAGCGCGTGCTGCTGTCTCTCAGAACCACCAAGTCCACCATCCGCTGGAAACTCTTCAGCAGAGAGACGGCTGTCTCGTGCTCCATGTGTAAAAAACTATGTCCGTTAGCCTGCAAGGCAAACATGCAGCACAGTCAACAGCATGTGTGTGTGCATGGATGTATAGAGGTATGTGTGCTGCAGTATTTCCATACATACGTCTATGTGTGTGTGTGTGTGTGTGTGTGTGTGTGTGGAAGGATGGAGGGTCACTGCCATCATTATCTCAGTAACACATCACTGTTGGGGAAAAGAGAGAGAAGAGGAGGAGCTACACAGTCATGCTGTAGAGAGAGAAGGGGTAAAGACAAAAAAGGGCTTTTAGATGAGTTCATCCAGCTAAACTGTACATCTGTGGAGAGAAGATGAAGGGGGAGGAGAGAGGGGAGGAAAAATGAAAGGAATGAGAGATGTGGGGAGGGGGTAAATCTGTCATGGCAGTACAATCCTTACGGTTCCTTTTGGGCTTAATTCTAGCACTACTTTGAAATAATAGCTACAGTAAATATATAAATAAAGTTAATATTTCTAAATACTTTCTGCTTAGTGTAACAGCCATTGTTGCCCCTAGGAAAGTATCCCTGCAAGGTGTAACAATACATCATTTCAAAATCAGAATGTACTCTTTATCTTTTCACAACTCATATTTAAGAGAAACAATCTAGTCATCTGAAAAATAACATACTATAATTCAGCCTTACACCAAACTGCAGTATTCAGTTACTTTCAGAGTGTCTAGGCCCATGTCTTATCCAAAGTTACTGTATATAAAGAACAATTTAGAAGCAGATTGTGGCAAGCATACTTAGCAGCATAAAGAACAACTTTATTGTGAGACCAAGGCATTTTGACTTGTACCTGTCATCATGGTCATAATAATCAATGTGTGAATGCCTCATTGGCTGGTGTGTCTGTGTATGTATATGATTAGTTATTTTAATTTTGCAATTTCTTTTTATTTCATGATCATTCTATTTAAATGTACTTTGTAAAGTGGTTAATGACGACCCTGATGACGAGTACAAGCAGAAAAATCTTTGGTCTCACAATAAAGTTGTGCCAGAAATCACTACTCTGCTTCAATAAGAGGTAGCCATAATACGAGTGAATTCTGCTCAAACTAGTTGATTTTTTTGTTGACTTCTGTGTCGCCACTGCCGTCCCACAGTAGTTACAACCAACACTGTATGATTACGTAGCTTTAAAGTAAAGTACGTTCAGTCATTTCTTAACTTCATGAGGTTTTCAGGTTGTCAGTATCATGGTAATGGTGTTAATAACAGTAGAAACGACTGTTTTAGGCTACTTAAGTCCCCCTGTGATCTTTCGCTCAAGAGTTTTTGGGCGTCACTGGTTAATGATGAATGAGAGAGAGGGTGGGGGGGTTCATGCCTGATTTCTGGACCAACAGGTACACACACAGTGGCAGAATGTACAGGCAGGAAAATGCTGTAGTCTGAGATAAACACCCAGTAAGATAACACCAGTGGGTGAGTTAATTTATGATCACTGGCTCAGTCACGGCAGCTAATCAGTGTTTGTCCAGCAGGTAAAGTGTACGACTTTCTCTTTTTCCCTACCGAATGCTCTGCCTCGCTGTTTATAAAATAAGGGGGGGAGGGGTTAGGGAGGGAGAGGGGGCAGGGCATGTGGCTGTTTCTGGCCCATTTGATGATGAGTGAGAGGATGTTACCTGCAGTATCTTGTCTCCGGGCTGCAGGGCGGAGGCGGCGGGCCCGTCATGCTGTACCCTAGTAACAAAGATACCCTATAAGTCAAAATGATACACCGTTAGGACAACACAGGGACACGATGGTTTAGAATCTTTGCCTTTCTCATTCTCATCTCAATATCCACCCCCCGAAAAAAAAAAATCACATTTCTGCCAAAAATATACGGGAAGTTCACCAATGCATTCTCTTTGTTCTAAATTTAGAGAGGCATGCACTTCATGATGATAGAATTTTAGTCATTTACTTGTTATTGGCATTTATCTTAAAATTTACAGAAGCTGAGTGATACATTCCTCCCAAAAAGACAGACTATACATGTCAAAATGGAATATCATCTGTTTGTACAGATAAGGACTTGGCATTGAATAGACATGAGGTTAGAAATATGGAGTCATAGAAGTGCCATAAATAAAGAATACATCTGTAAAAGAATAAGAAAACAAAAGTGGAAATATAAAGAGCAATAAATGAAATAATAAATAAGTAAATCAAAACATGTGGAAATATAAAGAGATATATGTACGTATATATATATATATGAATAGCAAAAGCAATAGGGGAAAGAATAAGGAAAAATAAAGGGATAAAAATAAATAAATGACATGCTTAAAAATAAATATAAGAAATAAATGAACAAATAAATGTAAAAATAAATTAATATATAATTATTATTTTATATTTTCTTATTTGTCTTTATATTTCTACATGTATTTATTATTTGATTTATTTGTCTTTATATTTCCACATTTATTTTCTTATTCTTTTACAGACTTATTCTTTTTAAGGGCACTCCTATGACTCCATATACAAAGAGAGAAAAATAGATATACAGTTAATATATATAGAATAGGGGAAGAAGAATAGGTGTGGGACGGGTACTGACTAGGGGAAAGAAGTAGGTAGCAGGGAGGGCAGAAGATATTTCATCCCCCATATTTTCCCTCAATAGCCCAAGGCAGAGATTGTAAAAACACCAACATCTTTTCACTGAATGCTGAAAGATGTTTTTGAACACAGAAAATGTGGGACGATGCAGCTGTGTCAATTCAACATGGTTCAACAGGTTGTGCACGTGTTGAACACACAATAGTGAGCTTAACAGATAAATGTGCCACAAGTGACACCAGTTAACCAAAAACAAAACGATGTAGTACTGACAGTGCAGTAGCACCTACATGCTACAGTCTATGAGTGGATACAAGAACAAACACATATATTGCATGTTAAAGAAGCGTACATGTTAGTATTAGTTTAGTTACTATTCACAATAACACTGGCATTTATACAGTGAGCCTCATACATGAATACAGTACAACTATTTTGATAATGTGGCTATGAAATGGTTTGATTTTGAATGCAAAGCTGAGCATATATGCAATTTATGACAAATTAATGACAACATACTACAAACATTGACTACATTAATATTCAGATTAATATTCAGATCTGAATACTTTACTTCATGTCCATTCACATCCTTCCAGGTACTGAAAAAGTAGACTTTAAGACTTAATGACCTGTCCCTGTCAGGTGCCATATGGAGCTCACTGTACATTACAAATGTGTGTTAGCAGCTGTTAACTGTTAGACACAACAATTAAACATTTACACACTTTAAAGCAGTTGCACACAAAGCTGCAGTGCCATGCAAAAACCTTCCACCTTCAAAATGTCTGAAAAATTCATAGATTTTGAAAACGTAACTTGTTAAGTTTGACCACAAGCTTATAAACTGCTTTCTGCACAGGTGGGGACAATATTAGTGGTCAGTTACATAAAAAGGACAATTTCGAGGGTGAGATTTTTGCAGCTCAGTGATAACGTATATACAGTTTTCTCCGAAAGATGACAGTTGATATGTTTGTTATCGACAGCAGCTCAGTGTGCAAAGACAGCATTTTTAGCAACACCAGGAACAGTAAATTGGATTTTCAAATGTTCATGACCCAGATCTGACTAAAAATCCATGTTCTGCTCCTTAAAACCCTTCGTCTTCTGTTCTTAAACCGAGCCCGAGAAGCTAATACATCAAAGCCTGGGGATCCCACTCCTGTCAATACAGGAACTGAGTCACCATCTCCGCTTGCTGAATCCTAATTAGCCAGAAGTGAAACTGACCCAGTGGCTTAGAGTGCCACAGCTAGTCTTTTAAGTCAAACTTAGAAGATCATTGTCATGTCTTTTTTTAGAAACCTCATAATGACTTCTGGCAAGTTTTACAAAGGATTTTAAAACATTAAGAAATCATTGGGGGATCTAAACTTTGAAACAACTTGTCAGATTCAATGTGATAAGGAAACTCTGCTCTGATAAGTATGTTCTGAAATCTTCAATCAATCTGAAGTAATTCCTGGAAGATTATTCTGTTTCTGGCAAGAAACACTTTCAAATAGAGTTGATCTTAAACAGAGGATGATCAGGCCAAAATTCGTTGTTGTTTCAAGTAAAAAAAAAAATGTTATGAAAAAGGATATTGTTAGATGCATTTACAGATGATATAAAACTAAAAGATTCTGTCAAGTTTAAGATGATAGTTTGTGTCAACAACACACAAAAACCTTTTGTGGTGTACTTTTTGTAGTGAAATACTCATGTTCTGTTCAGCCAATATAAAAGATAGAGGTCAGTGAATTTAGAGGCAAAACTATAACAAGATGTTGGCGCCTTTTTCCTTAAAAAAAAGAAATAGAGGAGGCATCTTTTGTTTGAATATGAATGTATATAACAGGCTTTCAAATTCTCCCAATTTTTGAAACCAATTTGAAGATGATACTGCTCCAACAGTATAATAATAATCTTTACATAGCACGTTTTAAAAACAATTTTTGAGGGGTTAATTAACCTGATTAATCTGGGCTACAAGTGTTCTTCTAGCCCAGACAAATCAGAGGATGGGTGCAAACAACAGGCTGACCACAAGGGGGAGCCACAGTCCTGTGGAACAGCAGTGGTTGTAGTAGGCTCTAGGGATCAAAACCACAGATGTATAATTAATCAGTCAAGCTGTTTTGATACACAGTCCTTTTTAACTATTTAAACTCTGGCTCAATTTAGCCTTAGGTCTGCCCTTCATTTACATTAAAAAAATTAAAACAATTGATGTAGTCCTAAACCTGGCAATGTCTGCTCTGACTAAAATAGTCACAAATGTATATGTAGAAAGGGTTGGACAAGCCAAAATGAGTGCTCGTAAGTAGGTCAGAAAAGATGATCAAACCAAAATCAAAGGCATCTGCATTTGTTTGAGCTAAAACTGCTGACGAATCAGCCCTGAGTTGACAACCACTGAAGAAAGAAAAAAATACATGAAAGCAACCTTCAACTGCTTCAGCAAGATGCCTCACATGTATGGACGGAAGCAACAAGGGGACCAGAGTAAGAACATGGGGAATAAAAGGAAATTTGGTGGTGTGGTGACAGATAATGACTATTTTTTGTTTCATGATAACTGGCATATATCAACCATGGGACCCTGTGTGACCCTGTGGGGGCCACATGTGTGGGGTCTGAGGTGAGCAAAGCAGACATACAGTTCATATCACACCACAATTAAGACGTCTAAATGTGCATTTCACTTTGGAACATTTACATTTGAACCATGACTCAGTGAAGAAAAATCAAGATTTGCTGACGTTAACTGGCATCACTGCAGATACCCAGAAGATCAGCAGATGATTGACAGTCACTATCACTGTTTACCGTTCACTGAGATTTTAGAAAGCTACGGTATGATGGTAAAGGTAAACATGTGACTTACTTAATGTGAAATATTGCAAAGTATTCTGCAATGTCCATCACTCCGTATTAACATGGACAGATAAAGTATATCTATATCTACACCTATATCATATCTGATATATTTTATACTGCATACATATACTGTATGTATAATGTAATTCCATGACAAATACATATTTAGCAGAATCACTGATCATCTGCATTGACTCCATTCGCTGCCTGTGTAACATAACATTAATAATGGACAAACTGCAGCCGGTGGAAGCTTTATGGATACAAGTAGAGATGGGAATGATTAAATAACTGTACATGTCAGCAACTCAGTCACTACTTAAGTTAAATGATGAATTGACAGTTTCTATATTATTACTCCACACCCCCGACTTAAATTAATTCACCATGTGTCACATGGGCTGTACAGAGGCTGACTGTTTAAAGAACTCTTCTTGCAGGCTCTCTATTTATAGACCAGCTGTCTCGTCAGCTACGCAGTTACTCAACATCTGAACAACAGTCAGTAAAATCTGCCATACTTCCCGTCCCTAGATCAAAGTGTTCAACATCTAAAATCACCCACAGAGTCCCAGAACTAAAGCAGCCTTCCTAAAATAGCTGTCAGAGCTCCGTAAGGCAGCATCGCTCCTTTAGACTGACTACAGCAGCATGTTTCTAGGACAGACTGCCATGTGCGGGAGGCCTGGGGGATCTGCAACCCCAACAGGCTCCCAGTACAGGCACACACTGACAGAATCAGTCACACTCAGAAGTAGAAATGATAAAAGAGTTTGGCCTGTCTTGTAATAAGACCACATGTATGCATGTGGGCACAAATCTATTTCTAAACGCTGAAATATTCAAGTTTGTTGCTGTAACTTAATTTTCCAAGAGACCTAACACCGTTAAAACTGAACCAAACACACAGAAACACACTATTAAGTACTATTATGTACCTGCACAGTGTGTGTATCAGGCGTCAGCATTGCTTCTTGTGCCGTCACTCCTAATAACATTATTTGCCAAACTCAAATATAATTTCTCTGAAGTCTTCCACCCTGTTTGGTGATGCTAACAAGGAATATTTTAAGAGGTTAAGCTTAGTTTATCGCAGCTCAGGCTTCTTTACCCCTTCAAATACATAAACTTCCAATAAAGTTGTATTTTCCAGCAGTCTGTAGTATACGACCACAGACTCAAAGAGACTCAAAGTTAACCAAGTCAACTGCTGCCCCACAGACAGACATACGGACTGATAGACGAAACACTGCGGTAACGAGCAGCAGTTTCCATGGCAACTCTGAGGTAAAGCCGGGGGGGCTGTGATTGGCTGGCAGGCCGGGTCGGGTCGTACCATGTCGGAGGGTTTGAAGGGGTTCCCCTGGCCACTGATGCCACCAGAGATACTGAAACCAAGACCAGGGTTCTTCTCTATTCTCACACACAACTAGAGAGAAAAAGAAGAAGAAAGACAAGTGAAAGTGAAATACAACGGTCATCACAATCTCTACACAAGCATAGAGTAGATAGACAACATGTGCAACAGTGGACGAGTGCTTTCATGTGATGTGTGACACGTTTTGGCAGCTATATTGGAGGTCCTCAGTTCTCTGGCAACAACAATTGAGCCACAAATATCCTTGTCTGAGTTTTTCTACTTGGCATAATGAGAGCCATCTCATACTAGGAAGGGAAAAACAAAACCCCGCAGGAAGATCAGCTGATCTGGGTGGTGTGAATGACTTCATGTTCCTACCTAAACTGCTACAGTGATCTCCATCTGTGAAATAGCTCAGATTTAGTACTACGCCTCCATGGCTTTTTCTAGACCCGTTTCTTCACAAACCGTTGCTGTTAGGCGGCTAAAATTACACTCAGATGTCCCAGTTATTAAAATATTTTGTGTCCTTTAGTTAACAGCTTGTTGGCCTTATGTGGAACCTTTAAAATCCACTTGCCTGTTATTAACACATCTGATCTGGCTAGTTACAGTAGTTAACCAACTTAGCTTGCTGGTTCGTTTTCTGTCTACATCTCCGTATTATTTCACTTTTGCCATTTCTATTTCTTGTGTGCATTAGTCTCAAATTGTTTTACTGTTTATATTTGTACTGTACTGTATTATTAGCAGCTTGTCAGTCATTTGCAAGTGCTTTGAGTTAAACCTGTTTGCAAATACATTTTGACTGATTAATTGACAAAACAACAGTGTATTTTTCAGGTTAGCTGTGCTGACTCTAAAGACAGCTAAAGTAAGTTTACTCTGTCACACTTACCTACATTTAGGAACAAATTTAGCTCATCAAACCATTCACCTTTACTTGTAGTGTAACTGAATGGACCTACATCAACAAAACTAATATCCTTTCTAACCTAGTTACTGTATATTTAGCCATCATTTGAGCGCAGCCCATTTTCAAACAGACCTCCAAGATATTGTGGGATGTGGCTGCTGAAGACAAACAGACAGATACCTGTTCCTGGAAACCATCTGTGCTCTTCTGGCCTTTAGTCTGCAACAGGCAGCGAGCGCTCTGAGGCCGTGGGTTGGTGTGGGTCATGACAACCTGGTTGCTATGGACCATGCCCTGGTTGCCGTGGTACTGGGGGTTGGTGGCGGGCTGATGGGAGGAGTGGGAGGTATGGGGGTTGTACTGGGGCTGGTTCCCAGACGGGGACAGGGCCATGGGCAGGCCGGAGCTGGGGTAAGCCTGTCCAGGAGCAGGAAGGCCTGGATGAAAAAAAAAAGAAACTGGTAGCATCTAGCACTCTGAAATAAAACTTCCTAGACTGATTAATGTGTAGGCTGTTGATTTGAGACACATGGAACACATACTTAATTTTTACACTGACTTACTGACGTACTATTACTCAGTAATTGCAGGTTTCAAATTGTAAACTGGGGGCAAATGTAATTGAACTTTTTATGCTACAGTACCTTGAACTGAATTTAAGACAAATAAAACAAAAAACAAACAAAACAAATCTATTAATACCAAACGTTTTCAGAATAAACAGGACACCAGGGAACGCTAATTAACTAACGAATGCTAATGGTAATCCCTGGGCTGTTAGTGTTTTGTGACCTACGATTAAATCACTGTTTAATTGTCATGACAACAGAAACACAAAGATATATTGTGTTGATGACAGTTTAATAACCAATTATACTATATTTGTTTCCGATTTCATGCTGTAATTAGGTGTGACACATGACTGGATGACTGCTTATAACCTCAAGAATTAAATTTTCTACATTATAACTCAAAGTGGTACCATATCGTACTCCTTGTGCACATTTAAAGTTTCAACCCCAAAATAAATCTTTTACGGGCAACAAATTAACCATTTTGAATTTATTACCATTTACCTTGAGGCATGGTGCCTTGGTACTGCCCCGGCCCCCCAGAGGGAACCACTGACAAGGGCATCCCTGGTTGGTATTGGCCCCCTTTATTCATCATCCCGTCGTAGCCCTGCTGCCCGACCACACGATGAGGCGTAGTGGACGAGGAGGAGGAAGAGGAAGTGACGATCATGTGTGTGTTGTGTGACTGGTGGGAAGGGTTGTGGGGGTGGGCACTCTGTGGACAGAGGAGGGGCAGTTAGAGGTCACAGCATTAAAAAATCCACTCCGGAGGATGTTACTGTTTCACCATGTTGATAGTCAGTGTAAAATAGGCTGGATAAAACACAGATTAGACAACAGCTCTCACCTTTTTCATGAGGTTGTCAGGTGGGACGTCCCTCCTGCCAAGGGAGTAGGGAGCCCACTGGTTGCTCCCTGACACCCCCTCCTGGTCATTATCCAGCATGGCAGCCTGCTGAGAGGGAGTCTGAGAGAGGGACAGAGACAGAGAGACACAGAGAGACCATTACTGAAAATGAACATAACATTTAACTTTAGTTATTAATTCATGTATCAACCTTTGTCTGCCTGAGTTTCAGACAGGTTTATATGAATGTTATGTGAGATTCTGTTGTTTTAAGTATGGATACTGTAGAGCTTAGTGCATAGCTTTCCCTTCTAGATGAAGTAACTTAATATGTTGTGCAATGTTACCACCAGTCAACATGTTCTGATGGCTGATGCAGCTGATACATACTGCATCTGAACAGAATGTATTTCCCCTTCATTTAAAGCCCCTTAGTACTTCTCTATACCATTAAATATTATTGATTAAAAAAGCAACAATTAAAGTAAAAAAATGTCTTTAGGTATTATTTATTAGTGGTATAACACTCAAAAACTCAGCAGTTTCATCAGGACTGTGCGAGTGTGGTTTGATCAGATTTAATTGACAGTGATCATACAACCCACCAACTGTCATCAGATTCAAATTCAAATGTTGCCAAATCCTGATTGGCTCATGGAAGTATGTGACATCCCCTTTTCCTAACTGGGCCCCGCCCACTTCAAACCAGCAAGAAGAGCCCAGAGAAAAAAAAGAAATACTGAAATCTCTTATGTGAAATAACCAAAAGTGTTCAAACTTTGGCAGAAAATTGTGTGTTCATGTAGCACACCATTACCCATAGTAAGAAGCTGTTGGAGAAAACAAGATTTCAGGGTCTTTAAAAGTGTTCCCAGCTCAAAACGGCGACTATTTTTTATTTGTATCAAGTGGCAGGTAGTAGAGAAATAAAAAATCTTTATAGTTAATAATAACAAGATAGCTGGCCCCATGGTAAGCCGTAAAATGGTTGAATGTGGTGTAGACCTGCAATGCCCAACAGCTCCATGTGTCAGACAACAAAGATCCGCCTGTAGATTGACATAATATAGTAAAGTGTTTAAGGATGGCGAAGACAAATGTCTGTTTGTTTAGCTGCTTCAATCTCTGTTGCTTTGGTAACCTTGACATGTGAAAAGTGTCTTATAGTTGGGTCCAAACTCTCGAATTACCAATCCATCTCCAGAATGTGCTCATTGGCTGCTACACTTGACGTTTTAAGTGGCTTTCAGTCATGTTGAGAAAGATTCATGGGATCTGAACGCCAGAACTTAGGCATGTTATCATACCCAGTTCATCGATACTCACAGCTTGAGGTGGTAGACAAGGTAGTTATAAAAATCTAAATTATGGTAGCAATAATGGCATACAGTTAAATAATAGCTCATGGTTGCTGTAGTTGGGTGAAGAGGCAGTGGCAGCTATTCTCTATAATTACCCATGTGTGCAGTAATAACAGCAGTACCAGGGGTTCATTGTTCTCAGAGGGATACTCACAGCGTTAGCAGACGGAGGAGGAGGTAGTGGCAGCCAGCGGCCAGCAGGGGGCTCATGCTTAGTGTTATTGTAAAGGTTAAAGTTCAAAGTGCTGCTGCGCCCCTGGCCGTGACCCCCGCCCTGACAGAGCATGCCCAGCGTGAGCGTGTTGTGCTTTAGGACACCACTCTGATTGGAGAAGACAACATCACATGACATGGGTGAATGTAGGGGGAAGGGGGGGTGAGGGGGGGTGCGGAGCCTGCACAGCGGGCCGCAGCGTTTTGACAACACACTGTGAGCTCCACAAACAAACAAACAAACAATAACACTGATAACAACAACAACAACAACAACAACAACAACAGTGCAGATTTGCTGAAAGCACAGAGAAATGTTAGCTAGTGATTGGTCAATAGACACAGAGAACATAGTGTCATACAAGCAACAACTGGTGGTTCAATTAATTCCAACATTAGTAGGTTTTCAAATTAGTAATGTAGTAACATATGTGGATATTTAAACCAACAATAAGCCCAATCCCTAACTGAAAACTAACTATAAGGTTTTATTATGACATGTTAAACGTCTGCGTATGGACAATGTGTTCCAATGCTTCATTATATCCCACAGCTCTGTCCAAATGTCAGTGCCAACTTTTGTTGTTTTTTTTTTACATATGTCGGATGTATTTTGCACCATGTGACAGGCTAGGAGGATCGCATGACGTGTGAATAAACCATTAATATTCTGCATGTTATTCAAAGCTTTTTTCATAACTGTGTGCTCCAGACCTCCTCCCTACTATGTCTGATTGTCCTGTCTGTTGAGGTTCTGATTAAAGAATTAGTTTGACATTTTGAAAAATATGTTTATTCACTTCCTTGCAGAGAGTGAGATGAGAAGTACAATAAACCTGAAGCTGGAGCCATAAAGACATAAAGACTAGAAACAGCTAGCCTGGCTCTGTCCAAAGGTAAAATAACATGATAATAAAATACCAGCACCTCTTAAGCTCCCTAAATACATTATATCTTGTTTGTTTAATCTGTACAAAAACCTAAGTGTAAAATCGACAAGTTGTGCTTTTTACAGGGGTTATTTGCTGGAACTATTTCTTCATTGGGCCACTGACTTTCTGGAGTCTTGTTGTCACTCTGAGGTTGCCAGGCAACCAGCGGAGACTCCGGGAAGTAACTGTGCCCAACCAAGAAATACGGCTACAGCACATAACTGCCCATAAAAACAAATCTGTTTTTACACTTTGGTTTTTGTACGGATTAAACAAGTGAGTTAGTGAGCTTTAAAGGTGCTGGCGGGTGATTTTTTTTATCTTTAGACAGAGGCAGGCTTGCCATTTTTTCCGTGTTGCTAGTATGCTAAGTTAAGCTAACGGCCTGCTGCCGTGTCTTAGCATGCAGACACGAGAGTGGTATCGATCTTCTCATCTAACTTTCGTCAAGAAAGCGATTAAGAGTATTTCCCAAAAATGTTAAACTATTCATTTAAAGACACTGCTGTTCCCTAGATCAGTGCAGATACATATGCTCTAATTACAGTGCCCTGCAAAATATCCTTATCCTTAACACGTGATTGTACAGATTCTGAAGATCTTGTGGGTTCTTTTAAAACAAGAGAAAATATCAAACCCCAAAAAGTCAGTTTGTTTCAAGAACTGACTCAGAATGAGTGC
Organism: Macquaria ambigua; assembly: GCA_008360985.2. Classification (NCBI taxonomy): domain Eukaryota; kingdom Metazoa; phylum Chordata; class Actinopteri; order Centrarchiformes; family Percichthyidae; genus Macquaria; species Macquaria ambigua. The sequence continues at coordinate 206,199 of VMKM01000272.1, read as the reverse complement.
TGTATCTTAAATGAACAGCAGATCCTGCAACAAGCTGCATTAAAACCAATCTACTAGAATTATCTTGGTGACTTTTCACTCGTTTCAAAAAAAGATTTTAAGACACGTCACAAGATCAAATTACTTGCCACAATGCAGATTTAGTTGAATTGTATTTCAGGACATGTGATTTCTTCAGCACATATCCAGTAGTGAGTGTGCAGTAGGTCAGGCTGACAGAGCGACAGTGTGGATGGGACACACATGCAGCCGGACACATATCTGGTCAACCTTACAACACAGACTTACACAGATACAGACAGGGAGGGCTTCTGAATGCTGTGTGTGTGTGTGAGTTTGTGTGCATCTCCCTCTTCAGTGTGTCTGCATTGCACTGACGTACCCTGTCCAATCGTTTGGCCTCTATGTGCCTAAGTAGCTGTTGCCTCCAGTCGGCAGGCATCCTGGAGGTGATGTCTTCAGGTTTCTGTGGTACGACAGGTCTTACTTTGATGGTGTCATCAGTGGGTTTCTCAGGGCAGGTTGCCAGAGCGTAGTCAGGGGGCATTTTCTCCAGCAGGGCAGCCATGGTGGGACGAGCTGACACTGGACGGGCCTGAGGACAAAGGGTTAACATTTTATTAAGGCGATATGAAATTCAGTTGGACTTGATAGTGATACAATTGTTTTATTTAAAGCTGCGCTAATACTATGTGTATGTAAAAGGGGTCGCTAGCAGTGACCAACCCCCAGAGAATTAGCACCAATTTTGCAGTTCCCTTCATCTCCACAGAGCGTCTTTTCTGTGCCCTGCTCCTTCATGCTGAAAGGTCCCAGATGAGGTGCTTTGCGCATCTGATTAGTATGCTCCTGGACACCTCTCTGTGACTATTTTTAGAAAGTCTGACTTGGGGCAAACCCAGAACATGCTGAAGGGAATATGGGCTTGGGAATGCCTTGGGATCTGGGGGATATGACTGAGGCAAAGGACGCCTGAGCTGCTCTGCTTAGTCTGCTGCTACAATGACCTGGACAAAGGTAACTGTTGATGAAACAAAAGAAATACAGTATGAGATCTTCTTCCATTATTATGAAGAGAATAACAAACGGACCTCGCCAGACTACTAATCTATTAATTGAGAAACTAATCAGCAGATTAGTGAAAATAATTGTTAGTTGCAACTCTAATTGTTTTAATTGTAACATGACTCACACTTCCATAGTGGATTTTATGGGGCTGCAAGTTAAAACAAGTTTACATCAGCAGCTTAGATGACACACAGACAGAAGTCTACCTGAGATGCTCCATAAGTCTCAGTACTGTAGCTCCTGGCAGACAGGGGGCGGCGCTGAGTCAGGCTCTTGGTCGGATAACCAATCATGGGCTTCTTCTGTTCCTGGTAGGTGGGATAGTCGTCATCGTAGCGACCGTTTCTCTTGTTGTGCAGCATCTGACCCTGGCTGTCGGCCATGTTGGTGAGAGCAGAGTGCTCCATGGGGCTGGAGTAGACCAGAGCCCGACCATAAAGAGGGGGGTCCGTCTGAGGAGAGGAGAGTTTCATTAAAAAAAGCACCCTAAAAACAACATCACGTTATTCCAATGAATACAGCGAGTACAGTGACATGACAGAGGGTGAACATAAAATGTGGTGTGTATGACTTTTAATATCACATGAATGAAATGAAGGTGTTGGTGCACACAAATGATCCATTAATCCAGAAAACTCATTCGCAAATTCAACGTTTCTCAAGGAGTTTTGTGTCTTAATGAAACCACTAGTTTTCAGCCAACCATCAAGCAAATTTTGTTTTTAAAAATGTAAATAAAAACTGTAAATGAAGCATATTTCAGTGAACTAGTGTCTAGTAATATTGGCTATATTTTATGCCGTCTAAAGGCAAAAGTGGAGACGTGGTATTGGAAATATTCTTGTGATTAGAGTCACGGCCCTACAACTATAACAGACCCTTTATGTCAAACCAAAAATGTATTTTGGGAGGATGTGGTGGATGTGGTGTATAGACATTTAACAGAGCTTTATTACAGCTGTTTCTATATCATTATTCATTTGATTAACTAATTTTCAACAGTAGGACTAAAACACACACATGCAGCAGATCTCCTACCTGCTGTCTGTACTGAGCTTCCTGCAGCGCCTCCTGCTGGGCTTCATGGACTCTGCGGAACAAAGCGAGCTCTGTGGAGCTCACCAATGAATCTGCTCTCCTCAAAAACCCTGGCCTGGAGCGCTGTGTTGGGATTGGATGTTGCTGCTGGCTGGGCGGACCATCCTGGTTGATTGGCGACTGGGGGAAAGAAAACATCTCCAGCGGTGGATATGCGCGATACCGAGGGCTCACCAACTCCTTGGGTAATGTCTTCCCTGGTTGATTGATGTACTCCAAGGCCTTCGATGAGTGGTTGACATAATCTGGTGTGTTGGGGAAGGGGGGAGGGACCCGACGGTCCATGGTCACCTGATTGGTTAGAATGGTTACCAGTAAGTCCATGAAAAGTTTTCAGGCATTGATGTTGTCATACAAAACAGGTTTCTTTTAGTTTAGTTATCATGTTGAGAAAAAGAATTATGCATTTAAAGAGTAACTTAACACCCCCTGAAAATGTTGTCTTTGCTGACCTTCAGCTGACTTTTCACCTTGCTGCAGTGATGTACAGGTGTACTCCAGGACCTGATGACACCACTGTTGGGTGTGTTCAAAGGTGCAACAGAGCACATTTCTGACCACACCCATCAGGGCCCAGCCCACCCGGGTGTGGTGAAAAAGGAAACTTTCAACCAGAGAGGGCAGCAAAACACTGCTTTTCAGCCCGGTGTTAAGTTTCTCTTTAACATGAACTACATGAAAGCTATTCAAAAAACAAAAATTCAAAAGAAAGTGACCCATGCAATGCTGCATATGTGCAAGTTGATGATTTTTTAACTGAAAGCAGATATATTATTACCCAAATCCCTACAGGGGTATATTTAAAGTGTCCTTTTAATATACAGCTTAACATCGAGTTTCAGCTTATTGTTGAGCTGTTCGACCTGCAATTTTACAGTTTTGGTTCACTCTCACTGCTCTCATAACGTTGTTTTTGGCCGCAGCAGGCAGCTGTTTTCTGCAAAAAAACAAGCTCTAAAAACCCACTGCACACTACCTACCCACAGTTAGCGACTAGCTGGTGAACATAATGGAGCCTTTAACAGCTAAAGAGTTAAAAGAGAGTGAATATTGGACTTACATTCGCCAGGTGTCCAGAAACACGACTAATGACGTGTCAAAGTTGTGTTCATAACTTATATCCGCAGCCTTCAAGTGGCTAAAAAAATCCGTTATTGCAGGTTTAAGAATGACACGAGCTGCTAACCTGGGGGTTGTAGTTGTGGTCGAAGTGGTAGGCCTTGTGTGGGATGGCAGGTTTTTGGTTCTGTCCCTGCTGGTTCTGGTTGCTGGCTCCGTGTCCTGGGTAGCCCAGCTCATCGTCTAACATGGGGGCAGACTGTGACCGTGCCATGCTAGTCTGCTCCATAGAACCGGGCAACTCTGGACGGTCCAAACTAGTCTGCTGCTCAATGGATGAACTGTAGCTGTCCATGGGAATACTGTAGAGAGCACAGCAAGAGAAATGACTTACACCTACTAACATAACATGTCGATACTCCTAAAAATAAAAACAAAACTAAACCTACCTGTAGACCTTGTAGGAGCCAATGTCAATCTCATCGATGCTCTGTGACTTCTTAAACTTGGATCTCGTCTCCCTCATCATGGGGGACAGGCGGTCCGAGCTTTTACTCATCACCACGGTCACCTTGTTGCCCCCGCTGACACTTAGCTGATCCTTCCTGTTCTGCTCCCCCTGATTGTTGTGGTATGTCCAGCTGCCGGGCAAAGGCCCCGCGCCTTGTTCCAACCTTGGAGCAAAAAACAAGGGATGGTCAGGAAGTGTTACTTCTACTAATACTAATACGAGCCTAAAAGTCTGAAACCAGGTTAGTGTTAGTAATGATGAGATCGGAAATGAAGAAGGGGTCCAGCAGCTTCGTAATAACAGATTTTTGCACAAATATTATTGCTAGCATGTCGTGTCTTTAAGTTCTAATTTGACTTTAGATTATCTAAAAAATAAGACGCGCTCAACACACGATAAGTCCTTGAAGACTGAGTGCTCGATCCTCAATGTAATGAATAATGAAAAAGAAAAACTAGGACAGCACTCCAATATGACTTTTTAATATTGCTACTGTATCTACAGTCAGCATCAGTTGGTTTATAATACAACAGTTACACTGAGTTAGTTACACATTGACATTTGAAACTGGGGCTGCAGCTAACAACTATTGTCATTACGGATTTATATGTCGATTCTCTTTTGATTAATCTCTGAATTATCTAGACCATAAAATGAAAACAAATTGTAAAAATGCACATTATAACATTAAAGAAATGTGAATTATTCAATTTACAATTATATAAAACTGAGGAAATCAGAAAATGCTTATATTTTGAGAAGCTGAATACAGCAAATGTTTGGCATTTTAGCTTGACAGAAAGCACAAATGTTTAACTCATTTTCCGGTTATCAAATTTATGATCGCTTCAGCACTATTTGAGAGTGGAATTAGTTAAAGCTGGAAAAGTTTCACAACACAGGATAAAGTTATTACAGAGCACTTGTTCTCAGTTCTCTACTATATTAACCCAGGAGTATGATGGGTTGGCTGATCAGAATACTGCACCTTCAACCAGAGAAAAGGGTACAAATGCTGCCGTGATGGCTGGTTGAAATGAACACCTGCAAACCCTGGGCCTCATGAAGCCTTCCACACAAACACATTCACATCTCAGGTCTAACTGTGGGACTGTTGCAGCTCCATTCAGTTACCTTGAGTCTATGTCCTTGCGGTCAGGGTTGGGGCTGGAGGTGGGCGTCAGGTCCAGTTTGGAGGGAAAAGCGGTCCGGTCCTCCAGCGGGCTGGGGGTTCTGGTCCAGTTCTGCCAAGGATTCTGGGAAGGATGTCCGGAGGATTGTGGGTCATTGTCTGGAGCGGAGCGTTGGTTGCTGTGGAAGGGGAGCGTCTGAGTGTCCAGCTCCAGAGGTACTCCTACGATTCGCTCTTGCCTGAGGAGGGGGCGGCGCCCGTGTGTTGACTGGCTGCGGGGTTTGGAGCCCAGCGGCGGGTTTCCCTGACTCGTGGTAGAGGATGGATTGTCCATAGGAGACTCCTCAGCATCAAAACCTGTGTTGTCATAGTGAGGGGCCTCAGACCAATCAAAAGGCTCACTCAGTGGACGTCGATCCCCGCGCTGCTGCAGGGTTCCTGATGGAGGGGTTTCTCTCTGAGATAGCAGGGGCTTGGAGTCAATGGGCTTGGGGAACGACTGAGCCAGTCTACAAAGATACAAACTATTAAACACTAATTATGCTGTGGAAAATAATAAAATGACCTGAATTATACTGAAGTGCCGCACAACATAATTGTGTGCTGTATATTTAATCAGAGCCAATGTGCTCTGGGAACAGCCTCTGATGGCTCAGATCAATTTGGCCAACAACCGAGTTTGTTGTAATTAATGTGTGCGAGAGCAGCCTTGAACAGAAAATATTAATGTCTTCAACCTCCCTCACTGCCACTTGCAGTTTGCCACATGTTTCACAAGTACACAGACAAAGGGACAAGTATACAGACTGTGATCTGCACATCACCCCAGGACATGTGAAATGACAACTTTAATGTCAAAAAATACCAAAGCGAGCTTTCAACCTGCAGGGGCTCCTTAGAACGAGGAAAGTGTGAGTTTTTAACGTTATTATAGATGTACTATTCCACTGATAGAGCAACGGAAAAGGTTACTGTTCTTTAAAAAATGCTCAAAATATCTGTTCAGACCCTGTGATGTCAGAGAGGAAACAAACTAGTATGGTACAAATCCAAGCTATGCAGCCAGATTCCTGAATCTGTAGATCACTGGAGGGGCTAATGTGAACTTTTATCTTGCATTTTTGTTCTGTCATGATGACTGTGATCTCAACCTTTACATTTGACAGTCACCATTTTCAAGGTTGTATAATAGTGATGCCGTGATATTAAAATATGTCACTTACCTGCCAGTAACCCAGCAAGCATGTCTACTTTGAATAGATGTTGATACTACAGCCTGCACCAACACTGAAAATTAGAGCTAGATAGCAGATTTATTGCTTATTGCTGATAACTAACAAGAAAATGCCGAAGATATGTTTGAAATAGTTTAGAAACAGTTTTGCCGAGTCTTGACAATCTCATTTTTCAACTGTAAAAGATCCTGCTCAGTGCATATTGTTGTCACAATGAAATAACAAACAAATTTAAGGGATTCTTACCAAACATGTATGTTTATTTCATTTGTAGATGTTAAAAAATTAGTGTCTCAAATATCGTTACCTACGGAAGCCGAGAACGGCCGTGCTTACAATTATTTGTTTACTGTCGTTGTCTCAAGATAACAAAGCTCGTTTTCTCGTGATAACGGGTTAATTTATCTCGTAGTCTTCTCTTTAGATAACAAGTGCTGATCTGAATATTATCTCTAACAGAAAGACATAATGCAATTTCTGCCTGATTGTAGAGTAGAGTCTGATCAATAATGGGTACTTCTTGATCAGCTTAAATCAGTTGCTACAGCTGTCTCTCCTGATCTCTGATAAACATGAGCTAATAAGGGGAAATTACCTTTTGTTTTCTCCTGATAACGGGTTGATTATCTCGTTATCTTGAGATAACAAACATTGTTTTCTCAATTAACTCGTGATCTCGAGATAACGGCATTAAACGGCCTTTCTTGGCTTCCGTAGTTACCGGCATTCAATTCAATTTTATTTATATAGCGCCAAATCATAACAGAAGTTATCTCAGGGCACTTTTCATATAGAGCAGGTCTAGACCGTACTCTTTATAATATTATTTACAGACAGACCCAACAATTCCCACCATGAGCAAGCACTAGGCGAGAGTAGCAAGGAAAAACTCCCTCCAATCTTCAGTTTCATTAAGACTATACTGAAAATTTCATAAACGTGGCAGGCAGTTTAAGTTGAGATGTTTGTTGTTGTTTATAGATGCAACATTTCTGATTAGGATTCCTTTTGATATTAGTTTTCAATGCTATTTTTCATTCCAAATCTGTCAAACGTCATCATAAGTGCACTACAATCAGTGTAACAACGTCAGTAGAAGGACCAACCCTCTTAATTTGCTTCTTTTTATGTTTTGGTGTAAAGAAAAAATCCTCTAGATAGTACTGAAGCCCGGACTGGACAGGTTTGAAGCAGAGGAGAAGAGAGCCGAGAGAGAGAGAGAGAGAGAGAGAGACAGTCCTGAACAGAAGTCTGCAGCATCCTAATGAGGCTCTCTGACCTTGACTGAGCGAGCAGAGAGATGAGAAAGACACAGAAAGATGGAGGGAGGGGAGGATGGATGGAGCAATTGGATAGATGGATGATAGATGGAGGAGAATGAAGGGAGGGAGGAGGGGTTGGAATCGAAAGAGAAGAAGAGATGACGGATAGTCGGAGGGAAGGACGGTGATGAAATTGAACATGAAGCAGGCGTATATGTGTGTGTGCGTGTGTGTGTACCTGTTGGTCCAGTGTGTCTGAGGGGCCTGGTCCTTGCTGGGTGCCGGCAGGGCGGGAGTGTGTTGGTGCGTGTGAGTGTGTGCGTGCGAGTGTGTGTTGGCGGGCGGGTTGGAGGAGCCGGAGGAGCCCTGTGAGGGAGAGTAGTCGGAGTAGGTGGCTGAGGAGCCGCTGTGGTTCAGACAGTGGAGCTTATCCACCTCCTCATCTGTAGACTCTGGACGGACACAGATAGACAGTGGAGAGACAGACAGCTCTGTTCAGTGGAAATGTCACATCCTCTTCTTTCAGATAGTCTGGATTGCTGATAGCCGTCTTTTACAAGTGCTAAAGTGTCTTTGTCATGTCTGGGGAAAAAAATGTCTGTAGTTCATCCCCCTGGAGTTGATTTCTTTCAGATCTTCTTTATCAAAATACCAAGAGACTTTGCTTGAGTTGGTAGCGATCTGAGAACATGTTCAGGTGACTTAACACACACTTTGGCGGCCATATTTAAAACCACAGTGGCAGTAGTTTCTGCAAACAGCTGATTGATTTCTGAATGTATAATGTGGACATCTCAAAATAATGAACAGACATGGCTAATTTCTGTTTACAGATACTCAACATCTAAATGATTTTGTGTTTAAATGCACTAAATAAATCTAAACATGTTGGATTTTTGCTATTTCTGCCCAAAACAATTATCTTAAATCTTAAGCAGTAGCTTGTGGCCACATGTTAACATGAAAAGTCAAATCAGTGATTTCAGGAAACAGGAACCTCCATGGAAACACACCCCAAAAATGTGTTCAGTTAATAATCACTTAATTGGTCAACAGATAATTAATCAACATTAAATTAATTATTTCAGCCATTTATTATGCAAAAATGTGCTCTTTCCAGGCTCCCAAATGTGAGGATTTGTGCTTTTCTCTGTTTTATATAATTGTAAATTGAATATCTTTTTTTTTTCCTCAAACAAAACAAGTGATTTCTTCTAAGACTACACATTTGGGTCTAGAAAATTGTGATGGGCATTTTCTCCTATTTTTGATATTTTGTAGATTAAACTATTAATTGGTAAATAAAAAAATAATAATAATACAAAGATAAATTAATAATTGAAATAATCCTTTGCTGCAGCTCCAGATGTGTTTTATGTTCGCGTGTGATGTGTAGGTTGAAGGTGAGGGGCCAAGAGGGAAAGGGTCATGTAGCTGAGTGTAGCTATGGCAGAGCTAAGAAATGATTCTCATGTGGACACCAACAGAACCTACGATGAAAGACACAGACCCTTATTAAGACGAAGTAATCCTCCCAAATCCCAGCTCACTGTTTGGATATTAAACCTAAACTGCATACTTTGTTGTCAAAGCTTAAAAAGTCAATGAGAGCTACAACAAAATCATAAAGTGCGTCCAGAATGATGTTTAGGCTGAATTTCACTCTGTATTACACATGATGAGAGGGAGAAGAATCAAATGTCTTTCTTAATCTTGTCATCCGTCTCTTAACCCAGATTCCTGTAGTGCTCTCATTATATGTTTGGACAATATTGAGTCCACTGCACTGACGCAAGACATGGCCTGGTTATAAAACACGGGGTTTAACAGTTTTAAAAAAGCTTTATTTAACCATACAGGTCCCACTGAAATCACAAACCTCTTTTGGAAGGGGGGACCTGGAAAGAAAGCGACGTCAAAACAAACACAACAGTTGCAGAAAGGCGGGGGAAAATTAAATACGTCTTGTGTAAATACCAGTAATATCAAACCAGGAGGCTCGTGAGTCAAACCTATTCAGATCACGACAAAACAAACGAAATAAAGCTTCTTACTAACTTTGTCACAAGATCCTTCATTAAGAATTTACACTCACCAAGACGGACAAGCTGTTTGAGCTTTAATCATTTCACACCAACTTCCCTGACAAAGGAGTAGATTACATGACGGAGCTCTGAATTAGACAGAGCTACAGTTCGTCACGGAGAAGAGATAATAAACTGTTTCGTTCAGTAGACTGGATTAAGGCACTAAATTATTTAGAACAAAAAACTGACTTTTGATAGGGCAGTAAAATTAGCTTTGGGCTCATTAGTAAAACTTACTTGCCTTTGGCTTACCTCTCATGAAACTGAGGCCTTTAGGGCAAAATAAGTAAAAAGGGTCGAGCTAAATGCTGAACACTTTAGACCGGGATCTAGATTCACTGGAGAGGTTTCTGGTATTCCCTCCCTCCCTCTGTTATGTGCTGAAATAAATCCACTTACTGCCGTGACTAATTAGTGGACACTATTACAACATAGCCCAGAGCGCTTTACAATAGACCACATTAAATTACTGTGCGAACTGTATGTGTGCACCCATGTTCGTCGGTTGTTGGTGTATATATACAGTATCGGACAGTATACCTTTCTTGTCCTTCCCCAGCAGCACCACCTTCGGTTTGTACATAGGTGGCTCCACCAGGGTGGGCCTCATGTCAGAGATACGGATGTCGTTGGGAGAGCCGCCCATCGAGTCCTGCGGAAAGACAAAACGCACATGTTCAGGTAGCTATAATAGTACAGTCAGACAGCCATGGACAGCCTAGATAGGAGCTTGTGAGGTTATAGGCTACTTGTGGATAGTGAGCAGTAGCCAGTTAAAATTTTAAGCTTATGATCATCAATAGCTCTGAATCAGATCCTGTCAGTCTGTGAAACTAATGTTAGTTAAAGCTGGTGGAGTGGAGAGCTGTCAACAGTCTAATATAGAGGTCATCAGATTTGCTTTTAAACTGAAAACTCTAAGATATAACTAAGTTAAATAAATAAATACATTGACAAGTATTTAGCAGTCGCTGGTATATTTAAAGGTACTCTGTGGAGTTTTTCACCTCTAGTAGCGCTATGGAAAGATTTTTTTTTTTATGAGTGGGTGATGTGTTTGTCTCGTGCATTACTGCCAATGTCACACTATTCCACCTACCTACCTGAACTACAGGTGGAGGTCATGCACCAAGAAACGCAGCAATGTGACAGCTGAAGGCTAGCCTGGGAACCAGACAAATCTGCGAGCTCATGTTTTATTAGCTCTGGCAGATGCGGTTGGTCCCCCTCCCGTTCGGACCAATCACAACTGTTTGTCTAATATGGGGCGGGTTTGATATTATGACTGTACAAAGGATTTTTGTAAGCAACCAAGATGGCTGCCGCCGATGTGGAACGTTCTGTTGAATCTGCTATCGCGTCAGTATTAAACAAACTGGATGGTAAATTCAAAAACGGCAACGCTCGTTCCCAGACATATCCATGCTACACCATCACAGCTCCTCTCCGCGCACTGTAGTCTGTTCACATTTTACCACCGCTCAGCGCTATGTCACACATTTTATTGCTCTGATTGGTTGTAGGTCAGTCCAATTGCGTCCAGAGGCATTTTGGTCTGTGCCCGTTTATAACGCCCCTTGGAAAAAGCGCAAATGAACTGAGAGGTTCCAGACTAATTTGCATTCGCAAAATGTTCTGGCGATGTCAGGCTAGCAAAAGATGGAAGAGGAGGAAGGAGACTTCTTGCTAGTAAACGTGGATGTAAACAATGCGGGTTTCAAAATATTAAAAAAATCGTCTTTGCACATGTTTTATGTGGAAAGAAATACATTCAACATGTATGTTAGACCTCAAGGTTACTCACAATGGTGAATAACACTGAATGTAAACATAACTCACCTTTAAGTGCTTAACTTCTAGACTTCCTTAAATAACGAGTAAGCAACGACTCCACAAACTTTGATGTAAATACATTTCTGACTTTTTTAGATGTCCAACTAACAGACAATCTAGTACTGTGATCTGCATAGCTGTACCACCAGACAGCATTGAATATTTTGTTCAGATAGACATTTTATCCACATTATCCTTAATTATTACCCTCATAACTGTAAAAGTCACAAGAAAAGACAATTTAAAAAACATGAATATGACTGTACAAGGTGAATGAAACTGGGTAACTGCCTTACAGCAAGCTAAAAACTGTATGTGTGTGTGAGTATGTGTGTGTGTGTGTGTGTGTGTGTGCGGCACACTATGGGACAACCTCAGAGCTCTCTGTCAGGTCCTCTTTGTCCTTCCTCTTGGGAATGTCGATGCCAGAGTTATGCATTGATCCCTGATCCATTAGCTGAGTCTGAGAGAAGTCCTGCATCTCTCTGTCTGTCACCTGGCAAACACACACACATGCAGATAATTTGTGCTGCCTCTCTTACACCTTTATGATCACAGATCTCAGTCCTATAGAGACTGTTGCATTTGGTGACAACTCGCTACGGCTAATGCTTATGAATGTGCATGCACTTCACATGTCTGTTTAAAGGGTATCTGATGATCACTGTGCTTCCACCACTTGATCTTGGATCATCAATCAGTGTTCCCAGGACCTCTTGATTTACTAATTGAGCACTCGGTATGTGCAATGATTTTGAATACATTTGTGTGTGTGTGTGTGTGTGTGTGCATGTGTGTGGCTGGGAGTGTGTGTTTTTCCTACCTCTTTAGGAGGCAGGGGCCACGGCGGTTCGTATTGTTCTTTGCTGAGGTGTGTGTGTTCCATGTTGGTGCCTGCCGAGGTGGCAGTGCCTGTGCTCAGCTGGTGCTGGTGCTGGTGCTGGTGTTGGTGTTGGTGCTGGTGCTGGTGCCCGTGTCCGGCGTGCACGCTTTTACCCACAAGGCTTTGCACTGACTTGACCATGTTCTTAAGGTCCTCAGGGTAGGGCGTTGGGTAGCGCTTTAGGTTTATCTCCACCTACGCACAGGAATGGAAATGGGTTGAATGTACATATGCAAGCATTTAGTAGGAATGTGTGAAACTTCAAAACATCTCAAACAAGACGTCATAAATTCTTAAAATGTTTCTTTCACTCATTTCTCGTTGATTGTTTAGTAGTTGTTGTCTCTTGCTAGTTTCTAGTCAGTGACAGCTAATTTGAATATCATCACTGATATTGTGATACTGACTGTTCAATATTGTTTCAGACAAAAAAAACACTGAAATCAGAAGAGAAACATACTATTGTAACTTTGTAATGGTGTGCTATCTTGGCCATGTCTCCCTCGAAAAAGAGATTTTAATCTCAAGGGACTTCCTGGTTAAATAAAATAAAATAAAATAAATAAAAAAATAGCAACTTGGGAAGAACTGCAGGCTTCTGGAAACATGTTTCTAACAGTAAATTCATTTAACAGATAACCTCGAGGTTACTCAACACAAAAATAATAAAATCTCTTAGATAATTTAACAAGACTATAGGGTTAAGGTCAGATATTTAGTCAATTATGAATATTTAAGATTTGTCTCAGAGAAATCATGACTTTTTTATCCCCCTTGTATGTCAAATGGTTCTAAATACTAGAATCTAAAGGGGAACTGATTCAAAATATATATAGTTCTACAAAGCAATGCTCCTTTGGACTCTTGTCTACACAGCCTTGTACCTTTGACTTTTTCCGCAATGAGACTTTTTTCAGTACATTTGCTCACATTTGTACATTTGTTTGTACTGAAGATTCAACCTGGAGAATTTCATGCTAATTCAAGAGTTGGAGGCACTCCAGCAGTCAGTCAGTTAGCGCTGTCTTTGCAAATCTTGAATATAAAACCCTGGTTGCCTTATATGACCCCCCGAGTCCTGCTCAGCTACTCTAAAGAGAGAAAGACAGACAGACAGACAGACAGACAGACAGACAGACAGAAAGAGCTGACCTTGACCTTCCCAGAGTTGTCTTCCTCTTCTTTCTTGTCCTCAAAGTCAAAGGCCACAGTCATCCTCTGCTGTCTCTGCTCCTCCCACAGAGTAGGATTAAAGCTGTCACTGTCCGACTGGTAATCTGTACACACACACACACATACACACACACACACACCAGAGACAGGGTTGAAACTGCTATTATACAGTAGCTCTGTAGACTGTCAGACACAAGCTTATTTTATACACAAATACTGCCGAAATTCACGTGTACATTTACAAACACACAAATAACACACATTCATACACACAGAACTTCAGAGCACATAACATCCTATAATGTGACAAATGCTATTATTGTAATATTACTAAGTGTAATAAAACAAATAGAAAACATTCGGTGACTTTAAACCATGACTGCACATTATGAGGCACACACACATGAACACACACACACAGTTCGTACCCTCATCATGTCGCGGTTGCTGAGGAAACATGTAGTTGGTCAAAACCTTCTGTTTGGTTTCAGGGTGGGCTTCTGTCTGCAGTGGGATCAGAGCCTTGGACTGCAAACACAGACACAGACACATATATTAGTATTCCTGTGGGGACGTTCACTGATCACATTTATTCCCTAATTCCTTATCTAAACCTGACCTGACCTCTTAATTTTGACAAAACATAGAGCTATGCTGCTTGCTGATTGGTTATTAGAATATCTAATTGGCTACAGGAAGTTTCAGTTCATTCAGAGCTTGACTTGAAACAAAACTCACTTGACTGACAGGTGGGAAAGAGCCAAAGTGTTCATGTAAATCACTTGGAAAGAATTTGCAAATTTGCCAACAATAAAACTGAATTTCAAAGAGGGGAGACACTGTTTGTAATACAAATTTATTTTTGTCATCTCAACAGTGAGTCAAATGCCTCTTTAACCTGCATGTTCATCTCATAAAAACACTGATTAATATCTATTAAAATGGTAATGTGATTGAATTATAAATGTTATCGCACACAGAAAGTTAAAATGCATGAATGCAACTGAATGTACGCTTTTTCTTTTGGTGCATTAGCGAAAGAAAGCCACTCATAAACCCTTCTGCACCGTATGAAAATGTAATGTAAATTTTGTTCGCATTTGAATTTTCAAGCCAGTTGCAATGCATGAAATGTGCACATGGCATTACTGAATTTGGGTTTAAATTCTTCTTGCAGAATATGAATACACAAGTGCCAATTTGAAATGTAAATGTAAGACCGAACTGCCATTTTACAAATTGCATTTGAATTTTAAATTTGCTTTCTTTTCAGCAGTAAGCAAGGATCCAGTGTTGTTGTGACTTAGATTTCAATTTCATTTGATTAAACGTTGATTAAACTTTGATTAAACTTTAAAAGTCATGAAGAATATCCAAATACTTAATTTACACCACTGTATCATACAGTAGCCTTAGCCAGTAAGCCTTTCTGTATTCTCATTACAAAATGCCGATTTTGAGAAGATTTATATGCAGTGAATTCTCCAATAAAAGCACAGAATCAAGTAATTATTGTGTCCCAAAAACGAAATGTGATCTCTTTGAACAAATAACGTCCGACCTCAAATAAAGACAGAGGGAAAAAAGGTGGACAACAAAATGACCTGTACTGTAATGGCATGTATAGTAAATTCAGTATAATGTATTGTATGCACGGACAGAGTCATGTCATACTTATCACACAGAAATAGTGCTCTGTCACACTATTTCATCTATTGTGATCCACTCGTCTTTACCATGCCTCTTAGATAATAAGCTGCTGTAAGTAAAACTCAACACTTCCTGCAGATGCTTCACAATAAAAGTCTTCTAGGGGAATAAAGAAATAATACCACTTGCTCCACTGAAAGGGTTTTTAATGTGAAACAGAGGGAGGAAGCACTGAGTTTGCATTAAGAGCAAACAGCAGTCACAGCAAATTAACACGACAAATGGAAGCAGATAACTAAACAGAGGAGCTTCTTATAATAAATGTAATAAACTGACAAAACAGGAGAACATAGAAATAAAAACCTTCATCTCAAGTAAAGGCCTGGTTATATTAATACGTGTAGCTGTGTGTGTTTGTGCTGCATACTCGTCAGCAGGTACAGTCTCTGGGAGAGAGTGTGGGAGGAGAGAGAGATACCTGATTGTCAGAAAGCCAGAGAGCTGCCAGGTCCTTCAGCTTAGTAAAGGTAAACGGTAGATTCTTTAACCTGAGAGAGAGACACACACACAGCGGGAGGGAGGGGTGAGAAAGAAAAGAGAGATGTTTCTTTTGCCCACGCACTGTACAACCTGCAGGACACGTAACCATGGCAACACACTCACCCATTCCCATGGCAACTGCAGGCCGTGAGAGCAGCTATAGAACTGAAAACTGCCATTGAGAAAATGCCGCCTTCATATGTGTGTGTGTGTGTGTGTGTGTGCATCTATTGTCACTACTGAGTCATAGTTTGGTCATCTGTCTGTGCGCGTGTGTGTGTGTGTGTGTGTGTGTGTGTGTGTGTACCTGTTGTCACTGAGGTTAAGGACTCGTAGTTTGGTCATCTGTCCGATCTCATCAGGAAGAAACTCCAGTTTGTTGGACCGCAGTGACATTACCGTCACGTTCTTACAGTTACCGATCTGAAACACACACACACACACACACACACACACACACACACACACACACACACACACACAAACCATCAGATCACATTACAATTAAGGCTAGTACAGAAAAAGATCTGCTGCATGAGGGACACCTTTAAACAAGCTACATTACAGTACTATGTATAAAGAATATTGGGGCTGCAACTAACGATTTCCCCCGATTAATGATTTAGTTTAGAAAATGTCAGAAAATCTGGAAAAATGGCCATCGCAATGTCCCAGAGCTCAAGGTGACACCTCTAATTTCTTATTTTGTCTGACCAACAGTAGAAAATCCAAAGATATTCTAGTTACCATCATATAAAGTAGAGAAAACCAGCAATTTTTCACAACTGAGAAGCTGGAAACAGGACATTTATGATATTCTTGCTTAAAAAAAATGACTTTAACAATGAATCAATTATCAAAATAGTTGCAGATTAATTTTCCATCGATCAACTCATCGTTTCAGTTCTAAATTATATCAAGGCACTGCAGTGAGGATGTTCCCACCTCCCGGGGCAGCTCTGAGAGGAAGTTCTCGTCGGCAGCGAAGGTCCTCAGGCTGTGCAGGTAGCCGATGGTGGGAGGCAACGACTCCAGCTCATTACAACTACAGTCCAACTCCTCCAACAGAGACAGACTGGGTGAAAGGAACAGAGGCAGAAAGGAAGAGATACAGAGAAAGAGAGGAAATTATTCTGCGGGCTGCAACATTAGATTACTTAGACATGGGTTTTAAAGGATAAGGGTGGCGCTACTCTTTATTTTTCCTATTGTCAACAAATCCTGTGAAAAAGACTGAACCAAGAATGAATTCATCCTGCTATCAAGTAGCCAAAAGCCTGATTCAACTTATTCCTCTGTGCAACAGAGCTCCATAGTTCAAAGTCCAAAAAGTAGTAAAAACACATAAATGGGCCACATGTTGCACTGAGTGACATGTTCCTTCATTACCAAGAAGAAACACACTGTAGTTTATTTTGAGTCAAATCACATACACCAGCCTGCTGCTGCTGTTAAAAACTGGAGCTGAAAATAGTCCCAAACAAATGCACTTCTTCCACCTGTTTAAGTGACATTTGCTAAAAACTACAGTGCCCTGCTGTTTAAGGAAATTACTGAGCCTTTTTTAAAAAAGGAAACTTTTTATTTTTCACCGTCTCACAGTTATGAGAGAAGGACTAACACAGTGTTGGTTTTGGTCTTTTCGTGGGATTTGTTGACAATAATAAAAAACATAGAATGACACCAGCCTTATCCTGTAACATGTTACGATAAGAAGGGAAATGTGTCTTTATAGCGACAACTTGGAAGGAGAGAGAAGGAAAAGATCATCACATTGAAGAATCATCCAATTACTCAATCGGCAAGTCAATAAATTAAGACTCAACCAATCAATCTTGGTCTGGTGTTACCTATGTTAATTTTGGTCTCACCCATCCTCTCTTTCCCACTTTATCCCCTTTGATGTCTCAAATTCTTCAACCTGGATCTCAACTTCTCCACTCAACCAAGACTCACAGTAACATCCATGGCAGGACCTCTACAGGACACCCTGCCCCCCCTTCACTGCCATCGTTGGCCTGGCATCACGCTAACAGCAGGCTAATGCTAATGAGACAACAATTTTACATTAATGTACTGTCACTGTTAACACTGCATTAGTCTGCTATTATTATTCCCAATGGACCGTGACCATCTGGGCCACCATACGGTCTGACAGGAGAGAGGAGCAGCGGAGCGGAGTTTAATATCCTATGTTAAGATTTAAGGCATGGTTACATTTTGCCTAGTTTATTATTTTCTTCTCAGCATTGTTTGTATATCCTACTTAAAAAATGAAAATCTCCTACTTCGCCCACAAATAAATGTAGAGCTAGAGTTGAATGTGTCAAATGTGACTTTTTAACAGCACTCCTAAGATTATTTGGCTGCCATCTGCCAACCATCTCCATAATCCTACACTCAGTGGCAGGTGTTGCAAAGGAAACACAGTCGCTCAGTGGTTTGTCACTAGGTCACTTTAAGACACAAGCTTCTAGATTAAAATCTTCTTTGTGTATGGAGCACTTAAACCCTGCTTGCACACTCATTTTAAGTCCTCTCTGGTTGAGAGTATTGGCTAAATGAGCAAAAATGCAGTTTTACATCAGAGTAAACTCAGAGACAGCAGTCATAACAACTGACATATTAACTGACACATACTATATATAGGCAGTAGGAAAACCTTTCCACATTTCAGTTTATACAGCTACCTGGTATATATATATATATATATATATATATATATATACATATATATATACGTTGGCCTATTTCATAGTCATAATATAGTAATTTAAAGATTAAGGACTGAAAGTAAAACATAAGACTTCACTTGCTCTTTCTATGAACATTAATTTCTATTTAATCTATAGACTATAGGCTGTCAACAATACAGACAAGTACAGTAACTTATCCACTGATTCAGCTCTGTGTATATATGCAGTATTTATCCTATTGTACTGAAGCAGCTAGAGGGGAATACGATGTAGTATTGGTTGAGGTACAGGCACAAATTCTGCAGATACATACACTTATTATCTGTTTACACTTAATAAAATAATAACGTATTTAGGAGTATAGAATTGTCCCATGTAGAAACAGATGAGCAGAAATAAGATGATCATCATTAGTAAGCAACACTTAAAAACTAATAGGGGTAAGAAAAGGATCATTTGAGGTGTTTTTTGGTTTTAATCAGAGGGGGAAGCAATGGATCTACAGTACTACTTATTGAGGCTAAAACCCGGGATTTGTTCAGGAAGACAAAATGTTTTCAGAGCGTTCAGATACAAATGTGTTGCAAAGAGTCACATTTAAGTCAAGTATGTGATAAATGTTAAATAGCACTAGTTCAGTTCTTTTAAACATGTAATCCATCACAGATTGACTGATTCACACTGTAATTATAGCGACTGTTTTCAAACAGCAACAAGGAACAGAATCAATTTATTCAAACTCAGACTGATTTAATTTAATATTTCTGTTACTGTAGTCCCCGTTTGGATTGTCTTTCTTCCTGAATCTATCAAGCCTGGAGTCAAACAGACAGGTTGTGAGCAGAATTTTATGCTTATAAGCTAAAATCTCCAAAGTATACAGAGATGACAGAAAGACTCAGTGACAATACTTCTGAATTCAGAAAGAGTTTCCTTTCAAAAATGTTTCGAAAGCAGCAAATCTGATTTCTGTGATTGAATCTGCACTGTGATGGATTATATAAAAGAATTACTGTAATCAAATTACTGTAATCATTTTACATGCAATCATTTCCATCTCAACCCTGTAGGTTTCAGCAGGGCTGGTATAGTACAATTCAATTCAATTAAGGATGTAGATTTTATTCAAATTTGAAGCCCAAATATTGAAAAAGGTTTGGGAGGTATATGTGGAGATAAAGTACAACAATCACGTAATGCCTTGAAACTGAATTAAAGTTTATGTTTGCATGTAATTTGCATGAATTCAAGATGTGTCCCACAGCCCTCGTGTGTTTGTATCTGTAACGCAGTTGAACGTCTATCTGTCTCTGAACGCACCCCTGGATCGCAGTAGGCTAATGTTACTCACCCTTGCTTTGGCTTCGCACTAACGCCACGGCAACGCAGCAAACACAACACACAGAACCCCCCAATCATCAGCCAGCATAACAACACAGCAACTAACAGTAATAAACAAGGAAAACAACAACCCACCAAAGATAAAACCTGCTGAGAATCTAAACTGACAAAATTATTATTATTAGTCTACATTATTATTCGTTTTTCTTTTTGTGCATGTGTGTGTGTGTGTGTGCGTGGGTTTATTACCTCCCGATGGTGTTAGGCAGTGAGGTCAGCTGGTTGTCATCTACCTTCAATGTTGTCAGCTTCTTCAACATTCCTACACAATATATGCAAACACACACACACACACACACACACACATTTTCACATTGACACACAAAAACAAACATGCAGTTATTTGCTCTTTAAATAAATATACACTCAGCTCTGAAATGCCCCTTTTTTAAAAACTATTTACTGACAAAAGTGGACTTAAAGTAGAGAGTTGGCGATATTCTGTATTTTTCTCATCGTGAAAACATCCCATGAAAAGACCAAAACTAACAATGATTGGATCCTACTAACTAGTATTGTCTGTGCAGCCAAAGTGTGATATAGATTATATGTAGAGCACCAATATTAATATCCAAAAATGATCAAAAACCCATCAATGAGCCACATGGTTGCACTGGGTGACGTCTTCTTTCATTACCATGAACACTAAAGTTTATTCTGAGTCAATCCCACATGCACCATCCTGCTGCCGTAAACATTCACCAACACGTCAAATGCATAATCAATCAGTCTGAAAATAGTCCCAAACAAATGCAAAATGTATTTGCTATTTGAGTATCATTTGCTGAAAACTACAGTGCTACTACCTGTTTTAGTAAATTACCATTTTTTGAATATGTGACCTCTTTTTAAAGATGAACGTCTTCTGGAATCAATGTGTGTGGATCCGAATGCAACACACAGGGTAGAGAGGTCAGACACTGTTGAGAGACGGACTGAAGCATAGTTGGTTTTTGTCTTTTCATGGGATTTGCAGCCAGTAAGAGAAATAAAGAAAAGTGCCTCTGCTGCTGTCTACTGCACAGCCCCGCCAGGAATTAAATAGGTGGGCAAGAGTCTTTGAGTGGCTTTGTGTTGAGTTGTGTATGTGTATGGTTGTGTTTGTGTGTGTACCTATACTGTCAGGGAGGTGCTGCAGCATGTTGGAGGACAGCAGCAGGTCTTCTAAGGCCTCGCAGCCTGAAATATCCGTGTCCAACGTCTCAATGCGATTCTTAGCTAAGTCCAAGTACCGCAGCTGACGAAGTTTTCCTATCGACTACGGCGGCGAGGGCAAGGAGAGAAGGGAACAATTGAAGAAAAAAAACGTGTCATTCAAATATCTCCAGTGCTGCTTTTTTATTTTTCCACTGTAAGAGCTGAAGGTGTCAGTGTTCTTACCCCTGGTATAGACTGTAGGGAGTTGTTATCCAGCCACAGCTCTCTTAGGTTGTGGATCTGTTCCAACACCTCCGGCTAACATGCAAACACAGGAATCCATATCAGCATGTACTGACTACATACAAACCAACAAATACAAAATATGTAGCTATTTATGTGAAAACAACTGAATTATTCATTAAAATCAAAGAACACCGTCTTAGCACTAACGTTGTGAACATGTACAGATCCAAAAAATAACTTCAGTGCATCTTTTTTGGCATAAATAAAGAAAAGCAGAGTGGGTGAGACTGGCAATCTCCCCCTCCATGCTTTCTCTCTCTTGGCAGGAAGCAGACCGTACAGCCAGCCTACTCCTGTCATGGCCGACTTCCTGTCTGACCCCCCAATAGCCTCCATCCAGCCCTCTCTTCCTCCATCATGTCGCTGTGTCCCATTTCAGGGTCCAACTAAAGGATAGTAGGCTGAACTTGCTACAGAGGATTCGCCATATGCCGTATTGGATTCCTCCTTCTCTCCCTTCACCTTTTTCCGTTCATGTCTTTACAAATAAATATGGTTAAACTGGTAAATGCACATGTGACTACTAAGACATTAATAACTGAGCTTCCTGTGATCACAACACATTTAAACATTTAAAGCACTTAAACCGCTGTGTTAACTTGAAAAAACATGACAGCAATCAGTCTCACCATGTCAGAGAATTCATTGCTACCCAGATCCAACCTCTCCAACTGTGTCAGTCTGTGGATGGACCTGAGAGGAGAGAATATATTGATTACTAATACTACTACACTGTGACATACTGTATGTACACTTTATACTTTTATATACTGACAAATTGCACACCAGACCAATATACACTTAGCATTTTAACACTCTCTAATATTTTTTTATGTTTGAATTTTTATACTTTGTCTTTTTTTAATTTATCATTTTACTCTCATTCTAATTATTATTTATTGCATACTAGCATTTTAGCACAGCCTTATGAATATGCATTTCACTGCACAAATTTGTTTGAACATCTTACAAATTACACATGCTAATATTACTGTTATACATTGTGGTTCACATTTCTGCTTCGCTGATTGGGTCCCGCAGTCTTCTGTTTGCTGTGGCTCTGCTTTGCTTTAATTTAAATGTAGCATCTACAATGTGGCTGTGGATAATTTGCCATTGGTGGTGCATGCAGTTCCATAATTAGGATGTACGCCTGTGTGCTCAAAGATTAACGAGTGTTGTAGAATTGTTCATTACGATAGTGTAAGAAAAAGGAAATGTTAGCAAAGTCACTTGGGGAGTGACGTTTACTAAAGCTACATCCTCCCTTTCCCAGATTTTCTATCTTTTCATTTACATTGCGAACACATTACTGTTCTTTTTTTAACTCAGGTTAGCTAGTTGCAAAGAAATGGCATGATCTTAAAATCTTAGGGAAAAAGCTTAACTAGTGATGCTCACAGCTTTACTTTGGATTCGAGTCAAAATGTCTCCTACATGTTGATTGGCATTAGTATTAGCACATAGTAGGTAAAATCACTGTTACTCTTCTCTACTACTTTGAAGGTTATCTCTCTTAGGTACAGTTGCTATAATGGGGATATGAACTCAGGTGTGAATTCAGCTACATCACGTTAAACAGGGAACATTTAAAACTGTTACACATTGCTGTTATAACAAGCTTCATCAGTATTCAAGAGCACCTGCCAGGGATAAATATAGTTTTAATCTGGACACCTGGGTCAGCAAGCATACTCTCAGTGATATCATGAAGCATCTGTGCGCACCTAGTGGTGCGTAAAGAATCACATTTTGTGTCTTCCTTTATTTCATCCTGTCACACACACACACACACACACACACACACACACACACACACACACACACACACACACACACACACACACATATGGCGGTTTGTCTTACTTTGGCATGGTTTTCAGGTGGTTCTCTCTCAGCTCCAGGATCCGTAGTTTGGAGAGTCTGAAAAACAGATGGCACATAAACCAAAACTTAATTTACTGAATTAATTCTCTCTATCAATTGCAACAATTGTTTATAACATAAAATGGAGAACAAATCAGCCCCATTTATGCCCATTTCAACTCCAGAACCAGTGTCACACTATGTTACAATCTATCTATAACTTTGTCATCATGATTGTCCATACTGTAATTTTACTATGTTGGTCTATTCTGTGCACACGACATTTTATTGCATGTCTGTCCGTGTCTGTCCGTCCTGGGAGAGGGATCCCTCCTCTGTTGCTCTTTGTAAGGTTTCTTCCATTTTTTCCCTGTTAAAAGGTTTTTTTGGTGGGATTTTTTCCTCATTCAAGTTGAGGGTCTTAGGATGAAGGGTGTCAAATTGTAAAGCCCCTTGAGGCAAATTTGTGATTTGTGACATTGGGTTATATAAATAAAATTGAGTTGACTTATCTTGACTTATTTCCTGATATTTCCTGATAATAATGATACATAATAATTGACCAGTAATGTTTGATTACCAAAAATTACTCCACATCGCTACAGATGATCACCACCATGGAGATGTTTCAATTTAGACTCACAATAACAGAATTGGCAAAACAGCAGAACAACTAGTTGGAAATAAGCAAGGAATAAACCAAAAATACAAGACTACGACCTTAGCTTGGATAAAATACTAAAAAGTATATTATTGGGTTAACGAGAGGAGTGATGAATGATTGAATGGATAGAGGAATAGTCGTATAATTTTTGGGAGATGACAACATGCCCCAAAGATAAAAGTCCATAAAAGGCAAATCCTCAGGCATATCAGGCATTCTCAGCTTCTCTAAATAATTAAAAAGATATATTTAATTATGTGCAGCACATACAGTAGAAAGGCTAAATTAGAGTCTGTGGAGCCTGAAATATGTAAAAAAAAAACACCCCACCCAACAGATACACAGCAACAAATCACACGCATCAGTTTACCTGCCAAAGTTAGCCGGCAGATACTCCAAGAAGGCATCGTTTAAGAAGAGCTGGGTCAGATTCAGGAGCTGCGTAAAACCATCTGGGAGTCTGGGAGAGAAGAAAGAAAATGAGAACATATGCAAAAAGGAAGAACAAGAAAGAGAAAAAGAAAGTGTGTGTGTGTGTGTGTCCTTGAAGGGCCTCAATGAATTAAAACACGGACATTGTTCCCATAACAACCCTGTAGAAACAGCTAACTGATGTTAGCCTGCAGATGACTCATCTCCCACGCACACACACACACACACACACACACACACACAAAGTAAAAGAAGCATTTCTGTCTGCAGTATACTGTGTGGTTGAGTCCAGTTGTGCTCCATGGACGTTACACCACCAACATGAAAACAGCAATTACTGGCAGAACACCTGATGCTCCAGCAGCTTCATAGCAGAATGGTAAACAACACCAGCACTTCACTGTAGCAATTACATCTTCTTTTGTTTAGCAATAGCTGAGCCAATAGGATATATAAATATGGTTGCATGGTAGTATAGGGTCTGTGGATGCAGCTAACAATTATAAAATATTTAGCGCCTCTGTGGTGCCATAAACACATGGATTGAAATACGTAAAAGACTAAGAAAACTGAAAAACAGGAACAGTGTCGGTCTCTTGACACTGGACTGTAACAGAGAAAAATCTGCTCAAACAGCTAAATACTTGGAAAAATGCACCAAACAATCCATTACATCTTGAACTGAGTCCAGGTCCACTCAAAGTTGTTGATAAAATTGGTGCAATCAACAAAACATGGAACAATTCTTTTATACCTTCAGTAGAAAATTGTTCTCAATGAAAACAATCCTATAAATAAGCCAATTTGAAAGTGTTTGAGAGATGTGTATGTTGTGAACTATAGAGCCAGTGTTTTCCCTCAGGTTGTTATCCAGAAGCTGCATGCTCAGATAAATTAGCTCTACATTTTTCAGAGTGGAGCTCTGTGTCCAACTTGTAAAACAAACCATTGTGCTGTACATAAACATTAATATTTGCTGCCATCAAACTACAGGCCCTAGTTTACCAATGGATGTTCAACTTCAGTAGCCAGTCATGATACGAGTAAAGCCCTATTCACACGGGTCTAGAAATGACCCCCCCGACGTCTGTTTTTCGTGCTGTGCATTTGCAGGGGATAAGCAAAGTCTGTATTTTACTCAGATTTTCTGACATTATCCCCCAGATATGATGAAAAAAACACAACCCCAAATCACAGAGATGCCGATTCGTACGGGACTAATATCACCACATGACCTCTGTGTTTGGCAAAACATGGTAGGTAATTTGCAGTGGAATTTTTACTTTACAAATTATGGACATGGCAGATTCACATGGGATTAAGATCACAGACGACCTCCGCAATTATTACAAATTCCTAGAGGTCCCCAGGTAAAACTAGTCCCATGCAAATAGGGCTTAAGATGTGTTACTACAAGGTGTGTGTTAGTGTCTTACTTGGTGATAGGGTTGACACTGGCCTCCACCACAGACAGGCCTTTACAGCATTTTATATTGTCTGGAAACTCCTGGATACCTGTAAGAGAGAGACACAGAGAGGAAAGGTGGTGGCATGTGTTGAGTGAATTCTTATTAAGGCAGGGAATTATTATCTACTTTGAGTTTTGCATGTGTCCAGACAGCATCACACTTTGTCATATTTTGGTTATAGAGGGGATTTCTACCGTTTTTACTGATGTCCAGCTCTTTGAGGTTAACCAAGCTGGCGATGGTGGTGGGCAGGTTGGACAGGTCGTTATCGGGCATGCTCAGCTTCTTCAAGGCCTGGCAGTTGAAGAGTTGCTATGGAAACACAGAGGGGAAACAATGGAATATTATAGTCTGTTGGCAAAATCGCACAGACCTTTAGTAGAAAGGTACGAAAGTCAGCTGGAGGCATGCACCACTTAATGTTGTGGAAAAGCAGTGCCATTTTAGCTGACTTTTCCTATGAATAATGCAGAATTAATCTCCTACATACGGTGGCCCTTAGGGACAAAACACGTACTAGAGTGAAAGCAAAAGCAGTCAGAGAAATGTGCCCTAAATTGAAAATACAACATATGCCAAAACATATATGAGAGTGAAAGCACATGCATAAAAAGGAAAATGCACAGAATACGGAAAGGTTATACTGTAAGTACCAAAACACACACTACAGACAAAAGCACAGGCATGAAGGGAAATGCTCTCCAAATCCAAAAATGCTACAAATATTAAAAGTAAAGCAAAGCTAAGCTAAGTCTAGCTAAGTTAAGTTAAGAAGTTGTTGCAGTAGCACAAGGACAGGAATAAGTGCAAATAAATAAAGTAATTTATTAATACTAAGAGGTATATAAAATTAAAATTAAAATAAAAGTAAAAATAGAAATAGAAACTATACAAGAGCAATTAAACACAAAATTACAAGGCAAAAGTGACAGTGATGTGATGTGATGAGTCTAGTATATGTAAACAGTGTACACCAGACTAATATATATTATGATCAAGTAATGATACCTAGTGTTTGTCTGTATTTGTATAGAAATATAATATATATATATATATATATATATATATATATATATATATATATATATATATATATATATATATATATATATATATAATATAGTATATCATGTAATAAAACAGTATAACATATTAACATAATATAGTATGAAAAGTTAAGTCAGATAGTTAATAAGATAGTGTTGGCTTTACTTTTTTCTTTAGAGTGAGACAGTAAAGACACACTCTTATCAGCACAGGTGGGACGTCACCTGGGGGAGGGACAGAATTTGCCTTCTGAACAGGTGACCTCAATTACATCCACATCATTATAGGTGGTATGGCGTCCCTGGCAGGTAAACGCCTACCAGAAGAACTGAATCCATTTGGACGAATGGCAAAAACATTTTCAACATCAAAAGAAGTTCATCATCCATTTTTCTTTTTTCCATGTTTCCTAACCTCACCTTCAAGCTGATAATTAAAATATCACTTCAAATCAAACGTGCCAAAACACTTCCAGAGTGCGCTGTGATTTCCACAACACCCATCTGCCATCTGTAAGCTGTAAGTTGCACTGGGGCCAGTGTAAACATGTAGTGTCACCCAGACTTCACCCACTGAAGGTGATATGTCTGCAAAAATGTGTACCATGCTTCACGCTAAACATCCAACTATTATCTTATGATGAGCAATTTCTAATGTATAATTCTCTCATAATTCAAACAAACATGTGCCCACTCACATTCATTCCTACACTTTAGAGTTTCCAAGTCACCTAACACAAGCACAATAAAAGGAAACCCATGCAAACATTTAACGAATTAAATAATTGTAACTAAAAATAAAATGCTCTTAGTGTATTTGTGGACAAAATTGTTTTTGATCGCCTGTTGTTTGACCTGTTGAGATGTCACATTCAATCTATCACACCTGGTTGTCACTGTTATTAAAAAAAAAAGAAGAAGCAGCAGCAAAGGAGCACAGGGGCCAAAGAGCTAGATAGAGCTAAACATGGAAAAGGTCGCTCTGTGCCCACAGGTCAGGCCAGACCACTATACTTAAAGACACAAACACTTACTCACACACACTTAAGAAGCTCTCCAACTCACTTATACAAAGGCCAATCACTCTGGCAGCCTCAGTAGCTCTAATACAATCTTGGCACACACACACAAATATACACCGTCAAGGCTGAGCAGATTGTTTTTGTCAGTTTAATGCAAGTTTGACCTGCCCCTTACACAGCCCTGTTAGACTGTCTCCATTCATGCAGGTTATATTTAGAAATCCAATTCAACATTTCTGTCATTTAAACCAGGACAGGATATCAATAAAATGAGACATCCCTCCTATAAACAGCACCTGAATTTCTCCTTGAAATACTGGAAGGGCATTTCGCCTCATCACTGCCTGAAAGTTTCAGATGGCCTGGGATGCCACCATGTGGATGTGACGTGGCCAGGAATTTACCTTCTCTTTCACCCCACGTTTCCTGTCATTTGTGACAAACATGCCGGGAAAACTGCTGCTCTTGGTCTCAAGACTCTTCAAATTCTACTTTTCTGTAGGAACGGCAATGTCGATGAAGTCGGTCGGTCAAATCGAGGAAATTATAGCGCAAAATCACAAATTTGCAAACTGTGCAACGTATGAACCCATCTGTCTTTAGATCCTTCCACTCAGACAGCTTCATAGCAGTCCAGAGTGAAATATCTCAACAATTATTGATTGAATTTTGTACAGTTATGATCCACAGAGGAAGAATCCTAATGACTTTAGCATGCAAACACTAACACTTGTATTCAGTTTAAAGTATTGCGTACACCTGAGGCTGACAAAGCACAACGATGAAAATTGCAATGTAGAGTGACAAGCTAATGCAATGTCCTAAATTGGCAACTGTACAGAGGATGAACCCTTTTTGTTATGCCTTGGTGCGACCCTCAGGACAAACTTTAAATTGTTTGCCCCACTGGTGTTAAAGATCTAAGAATAGCAAAGCCGTCTTTCTATTTTTCAACCATCAAACACTTGATATCTGGTGCCTTACAGGCCCAGTACTCTGGCCTCTCTGTACAAGTAAATGAACGGGCTAACACAACATTAATACATCAAAATGTGTCAACTTCTGAGGGCGTAAGTCACAGTTACAGCCAAGTAATCAGTGAGGTTGATGTCAGGAGTGGGGTTCTAGATGAGGGGCCTATGTGTTCCACTTCTGTCAAATACCACAAAACAATAAAATATATGTCACATTTACAGTTAACTTTATGTAATGGCAAAAATGCATATTTGCTGTGCTTTCCAACAATAAGTCAAAAGTAAAACAGCTCTTTATTACGTAAGACATACGTCACTGCTCCCTAGGGAAAGTGAGGAAATGCAACATATATTAGGTCGGCTGACCGGCCTTGGTCCAGGTTCAGGTAGTCAAGAAGTGGTTATAAGTTATGTAGAGGAAGTTGGGTTTAGGTGTTAGAGGTTAAAGTCAGCAGACAGAGAATATGGTTCACAGTTACCTTGGGTAGCTCCTCAATCTGGTTGGCATCTAGGTAGAGCTCCTCCAGAGTTCTCTCGAAGCTGAAGATTTCCTTGGGGACCTGCTGCAGGCTGCAGTGGGAGTAGTCCAACACTGAGATCACTTCCTCTTCGCCACGGAAACAACGGCACGGCACCAGCCGGCCAATCAGCTTCCGCTTAGTGGTCATTTCCAGACACTGCACTGTAGAGGAAAGAAGAGGAGAGGAGAGAGATGATGTTAGATTTAATTCAGAGGGTCTGCAACTCATCAACAGGCTCATTATATCTGATCTTTTTCACTGCCCAGTCTTCATTCCTTTCATTGTATTCCTGTGTAGACCCTTGTTGGTTTGGTAGCACTACACACATGGTCAGGCTAAATCACTAAAAGACAACAAAAGGGTCTGAAATATCAAACTGGAATCAAAGATGTTTGTGTTTCAGAGATGAACTACGGAGCTGGCATTAAAATTCATGTGTGGGATTTTCTCTGAAATGTTCTAAAATACATTTTTTGATAACAACCATGTGAGCTGCATTCATTAACGGTGACACATTTCACTGCTTTTGATGAGTAATGCAATAAATAAATGCACAAAAAGGAACACATTTTCAAAAAACAAAACAAAAAAACACCTACTGCAAAAGTAACAGCATTCACATGACTCTGCACCCGCCACTGCTCAAGTGACACTTGGATCAGCCCTATCAGCTCATCAGTAGAGCCACATCATCTATGAGTTGGGCAAACAGCCCTGTGATACAATGGCAACCTGTCCAAGGTGTACTCTGGCCTCCTGCCCATTTTGAACTGGGATAAACTCAAACCCTCCACAACCCTGCAGAGGAAAAGCAGGTGCACTGTAGATAATGAATGTGAGCAAACAACTCTTTAATTGCTGTGTGGTGATTTTTGTGGATCAAATGGTTAATGCACAGTTTCTGATTTGCCTAATGCCAGCCTCTTTTGCACTGCTATTAGGTCACTTACAGCAGCACATATGATCAGAGGTGACATACATTAAAAAGTGAAATCTCAACTCTCAGCGCCTTGCAGATACTGTGCTTAATCCCTGTTTACAGTACGGTCTATATTGACTATCTGTTGCTATAGTGCAAATTGGTCGTCTTATACCTCTTTCTGTTCGCTGCTTATCTGTTCAGTGTCCAGATAAGCAGCCAACCTTTGTACCATTGTATGTTATACTGCAGCCAGAGAAAATACTTGTTTCTGATTGCTGGAAGGTGTCCATTAAAATCTCAAGACACGGTATGCCGTTTCGTACGAATTTATATGCAAATTCTTGACATAGCAACGTACTTCATCACATTGATGCATAAACATCCAATATTACCATAAAGCTGTCTTTCTTGTTGATTTGAAACGTTGTAGCATCCAATACACACAGAAATCTGACAAGTGACAAATTTGTATCTTCTCATCCACCCATCACCCCTTGATACAAACATATATATTCATTTTATCCAGTAGTCTTTATGGATCTGATGAGACTGTGTGTGAATGTTCAATTCTATTCTAATTCAGTGTTTTTCTATTGCCATGATGAACCAGTTCAAAGTGGCTACTATATTTTCAGGTATACTTAAAGGTCTGTCTTAATACAACATTCACATGCGCACATTTACAATGAAACAGTTTTTGCCTGCTGTAATTGTCCATACTGGTCGTAAAGAGACTCCTGTTTCATGCGGTTTGAATGGAAGAGATGGCAAACAAAATCTGCAGTCCTCTTTCTGCGCAAAAACGCCTTCCAAGGTTAAGCTGAAGTTAATATTTTCAGAAGTCTGAGTTACACTAGCAAAAAACAAGTGGGAATTTTCCAAAGTTACAGACCTTTTAGTACAAAACTCCCTGTTTGTGTTTTTATCCCTCGACTGCAGCTCAGTAAAGAACCGAGGGGAAACAAAAAGAGTGAATTTTGCACAAAAAAAAAAAAAGGCCATAAATTTGGAAGAAACACACTTGATTTGTCTAACTCAGACTGCTGAAGCTTTTAGTTTCATATAAACTTTGTAATGCATTTTGTCACAGAATGAGGGCTGTGGATTTTGTTCCCCATCTCTTACATTTGAATCGCATTAGTAAAGGATCCCTTCAGGGCCAGTATGGACCGGAGAAAAAAAATTACAGCAACCAAAAATTGTTGCTAAGTACATATGGGCATGTGAGTGTTGTTTCAGGATAGATCTGCAAAAATGTGAGCCTATCCTTTAAGGCAGGGTGATGCAGGACCAACATTAGTTTGAAAGCTTCAAATGAATGGCTGCCATGCAGGTGTAAAACCCGGGGCAGATGGGTAACACAGCCGCCCCTCAGCAACCAGCAGTTACCCAGCTCACAGCAGGCTGAGGCTCAACTCTTTCCTTCACACACACACTCACACAGTCACTCTCTCCAAACAACAAGCCAGAGCCATATAATTAGACTGAATCCTTTGTAATTCTGCAACAACATCCCTACATCACTCCATTACACGACTCCATTTAAAAAGCTAGCGGCTGAATGGCGTGAGTAGGCTAACCATGGGTATTAAAATCCTTGAGTGAGGATTTATCATTCAGCTTTATCATTTCAAACCCAAGTGCTTACTACAATCAATCTACTGACAAATAAAAAACGCTTCACTGCCAGCCCTTTCAAATAGAACAAAGAGTGAATTTTCAGTTATCTGACTGCCACCTTAATTTCCTGTTTGATCTGGATGAGCTAAAACCAGCTGTGATGTGGAGAGGAGAGGAGGGGAGGGGAGGAAATGGAGTGAGAGGATGACAGGAGGTGATGAGGAGTTAACAGCTACAGTAGAGAGGAATCAAAAGGGGGACGAGGAGGAGAAAAGGAGGGCGAGGACATGAAAACGAGGAGGTGAAGAGAGCAGAGAGAGGGAGACCAGGAGGCAAAGAGATAAGACCTGCAGCTTTATCTGTCTAGAAACACACACATGTCCAGCTCCACAGTGTGACCAGATGAATCCAGAAGATAGAAGAGTGATCTTGAGCACTGTGAGGACACTGTGTTATCTGCTCTAGTTTGTTGCAAGGCCAGTGAAATCAGATAAAGGCCGCAGATCCTCCAGGACTGTTTATCTAAAAGGGTTGGACCATTAAAATCAATACATCCTTATCCACAGTCATGCTCAAAGCGGGCGTAATGAGGCGAGCCGGGATTTACTGTTTGTCTACAGTATGTGTAAACCCAGCAGTCAGTGCTTTTCATGGTGCTCACACCTTGGACCACTGGTTCTTGTCTAACCCCTCATGTTTAGAGCTAAAAAGGTAACCCATGCAGGGCTTGTTTAGCACTGGGGAATGGGTGGGATTTTTACAATGAGGATTACACAGCTCAGATAATCGAAGAAAAAATTCTCAAAGCATGTCCTGTGGTTTCCTTTTTCCTTATAGCCTGTGTGCCAACTCAGAAAAACACATAGAAAAAAGACGCTGCAAAAGGAGAAGGGCTAAATCAATAGGTGGGCAATAGAGACAGAGCGCAACACTGCCCACACCGGAGGGGAAAACAATTCATCGCTCTCCATTGACTTTGTATTGCGTGAAGGTGCCTCCTTGTCATTTCGGTCTGCTAGCAAACAACAGAAAAATGCCTTAAAGCTGCTGTGTGGTGGGATGCACTACCAACAGAGTAAAGAACACAGAACTAAGTTTTTATAAGCTGCCGAACCCAAAAAACTGAGCTTTTTAAGAAGACAAAAGTGGATACAGGCGAGAGGCATCAGCAGCTCTGTAGTTACTGTTACCACCTGTTGAAATACTGTATATTGATTCATTTAATACATTTTGATGCATTTGTATTGAAACACCGGTCTGCTCCTTGCAGTATGTGCACTCTCAAAATTAGAGAAACGTTGATAACCATGATAGCTCCGTGATCATATAGAGATAAAACAATAACTACCACCCATCCCTGGCTAAAACACATGTAATTAAGCTGTTTTGCCAATTGAACATGGTCAAGAATACAATATAGTATGTAATTGTATATTGTTATCACCTCATAACATGTTACCACTAGAAAACAGCCCCCAGTTAATGTTGTGTTAACAGTTTCCAGGCCTGCAGCAGAATACACATTTACAGGTCAAGAAAGACATCCTGCTGCTCTGCACCAGATCCTCTGCACCAAAGATGGTTGAACAAAGCAATGGAAACTATGCACTGTGACACAAGACATTACTTTATATGAATATATTCAATTTGTGTGTATGTGGTAGGCCTGCATGGTTTAGACTTCTGGTAGACGACGTCAGGCTCTTCACCCTGCTATAATCTCCTCTCAAATGATTGGTTTCGGTGTAGCCGTCCAACCAGCAGAGGACACACGTCAGGTGACTCGCTCCGTCATGGTTACACAGCAGAAGTAGCGTTAGGGGATCTTCTCATTGGCTGAGTAAGCAGGCACTCTGAGGGATAGCTTGGCTGAAAGCTACACGGCTACCAAAAGGTGTGAAATCAGTTTAATGCTTGCTGCATCCTCTAATCAACCGCTTGACGTCCCAGCCAAGAGCCAGATGGCCCAGTATAATATTCCAAAGCAGCAACACTGACCAGAGCTGAAATGACCTTTCGATGGATAAGGTCATCTTTACTACTCTGCTACAGATTAAAGCTTTTTATTGTCTTTCTTAAAGCAAAGTATTTTCATTTTGTCTCATTTTGTGGGGGCTTGGCTTGATCTTTTTTATTTTTCCTCGGGTAATCCCAGTAATAAATAAATAAATAAATAATATTTAATTTCTGTCCACAGACATGATGATTAGTCACACACAAGCTAAAACATTTGTTTTCCCCCGACTGACATGTGGTGAAGCAACTTAAGACATCCAAAATGACCCAATATAAAAATCACTGAAAAGTATTGCGGTCATCGATTTGGCAAAATCAATAGGATAAATATCAGCACCCAGTCTGCTAAACAATCTGTTTTTATTAGCTACTGATGCTGCAGCTGCTTGATTATGCACTCGCAGTCTATTGATGTAACAG
Organism: Macquaria ambigua; assembly: GCA_008360985.2. Taxonomy (NCBI): domain Eukaryota; kingdom Metazoa; phylum Chordata; class Actinopteri; order Centrarchiformes; family Percichthyidae; genus Macquaria; species Macquaria ambigua. The sequence continues at coordinate 172,156 of VMKM01000272.1, read as the reverse complement.
CTTAAATATGCAAAGACAGAGAGGACTAAAAATAACAGCTTTTTGTTTTTGTCAAGAGAGCAGAGACAAAAAGAGAGGAGAGCTGATGTTACCCATTAGGATTAGGCAAGTCAGCAGGGACAATGACAAATATTAGGAGCAAATGGGAGATTTGTTTACGTGGGCAACGACGAGTGCAGTCACCTTCATGACACAGACACCTGCAGAGATTTTACTCCAGGAAGAACCCAGAATATGGACAAAGGAGATGCACAGAACAGGGAGAGTATAGAGCTGCTCAGACTAGAGTGTTTTTCCTCAATCTATGGATTTAATTAAAAAAAAGAAATATGAGAAAAATGACAAAGCTTTTTAAAGATGACCAATTTAACACAATATGCCAGCATCTGGGCTCTAAAAGTCCACATTCAGATCATGTTCATTTATGAATATCACGTTTTGTGGAAGAATATGGACCTTACTTTGCTCTTCTGTTCTGTTTCTTTGTGTTTCTAGTGCTCTGGTCGACCCTGTCTGAATGAATGAGTGTGTGTGTGTTGGGGGGCATTGTAGTGTGTCCAGTCCTGCTCAGACTCCCAGAGAGCCAAAGCCAAAAAAAAAAAAAAAAAACGTAGGAAGAGAGTCAGAGAGAGCCGGCACCAATAGGGTGAAACGAGGAAGTGAGCGTGGTTGGCTGTGTTGGCTCTCGCTGCTGCTATGGAAACAGCATGACAGAGCAGACTGACTCTGCAGAGGCAACGCTACATGTGCAAGCTCCCAACACACACACACACACACACACACATCAGTACAATATTAATTACATAAAAGAAACAAAAATGTCAGTAGTGAGAAATTTTGCAAGAACTGCAAACACACACCCACCCACACACGCTATGCACACACATGCACACACACACACACGCAGCAACCCACACACATTTACACATTAGCACACAGCGGTGGAAGAAGTATCCAGATTATATACTTTAGTAAAAGTAGTAAAACCACAATGTCAGAATACTAAATTACAAGAAAATGTCCTGCATTCAAAATCTTACTTTATTAAAAGTACAGATGTATTATGAGCAAAATGTATCAAAATCAAAAGTACTCATTATGTTAAATGGTCCTGTCATAATGACATACAGTATATCATCAGTTAATTGTAACTGGTGCATTTATGTGTGAACAGCATTTCTGCTGTAGTTGGTTCGGGTGTTTTTGCAGTTTAATATGCAACTTTAATATAAAGATTTACATCATTTAACCTGTTTTTAATTTAAATCTTCAATCAACAAAAAACGTTCTGCAAACAAGCGTCTGTATCTTTAAACATGCTGAAACCTTATAACACAGGAAGTCACTTTTTATAAGAAAATAATACTTTAAGGATTCAATTGCAGACTGAAATGACCTGATAAGTGGGACTTTTACTCACTAAAAAATGCATCTGGTTTTAGAAGATGACTTTATGTTTTGTATTAAAAGAGAACTGCAAAATAATCAAAGTAACTAGTAACTATATAAACATAGTGGAGTAAAAAGTAGTTCATAAATGAACATGAGCTGAATGTGGACTTTTAGAGCCCAATTGCTGGCATACTGTGTTAAATTGGTCATCTTTAAAAAGCTTTGTCATTTTTCTCATATTTCTTTTTTTACCTATAAAATGTAGTGGAGTAAAAGTATCGAGTATCATAAAATGGAAAAACTGTCCTTTAGTAGGTACAGTGCTTGAGTAAATTAACTTAATAGTCACTTTGCACCACTGCTAACAAGCAGTCTGCCTGGTCATTGCTCTTCCTGAACTTCACCTGTGGTCTCCTTTCTTATTTCTTCCCTCTGCTCTTCACTGAAGTTTGTGTGTGTGTGTGTGTGTGTGTGTGTGTGTGTGTGTGTGTGTGTGAGTGAGTGTGTGTGCCTCCTCCAGCAGTTCGAGAGGGTGAATTCCCCAAGGTCCCATGACAGCCATCACTTCACGTGCAGCCTTGCCGTCACCATAGTAACGGCTGCCATAGAGACCGTCTCCCAGGAGCTGGGTGTATTTTTACTCACTCTCACTCTCTCTCTCTCTCTCTCTCTCTCTCTCTCTCTCTCTCTCTCTCTTTCTCTGTCATAAAACAGAACATGCTGCACTCAGTGGGCGATCGCTCCACATTTGGCGACGCTTTTACATGAACTCAAATATATCAGACACCTTTATAGCACCTGAATAAGATCTTTAGAGCAGCTTCTCCATGTCTCTCGCTCTCTGGCTCTCTCTTTGTCTTTTTGTAAAAGGTGTGAATGATGCACTCTGCACAACTCACCCCAGGTTTCTTCACAATTAAAACAGTCATGCACAAGCACATATAAATCACTGAAATAACAGTAATAATGAATGCGAGAGAAAATGGAAGATCCTGTTTCACATCCCAGTGCTTCACATTGTCAAGCAAATCCCTGAGCAGTGTGTCAGTGTGTGTGTGTGTGTGTGTGTGTGTGTGTGTTTGTGAGACTGTGTATGTGGGAGGCGGTTAGCTAACTAGCCGCCAGGAACAGCTTGTTCTGTCTTTTTTACACTCATTAAATAACCACTTACAGCAGTTACCTGCACCAGCACATGCATACAAACACCAAGACCTTAATCATGTCTACACTTCCTGTTTGAGAAAGCCAGGCTTTTACTAATCCAACAGAAATACGCCTTATCAAAGTGTTGTCAGGAGTCATTTTGCATGCACTGGAATGATCAGAAAATAACATTATTGAGGTTTGGAGTGCAGGTGTATCTCAAATGGAATGATGGATATTGATGGAGTTTGACATTCTGGGTATTTTGCAATCTTGAGATATCTTCCAGCCACATGTCACACTGACAAGGAATACGCACATAAAGACAATGAATAAATATCATTGTAAATGATATAATAAATATTTTGTCTGCATTTTTGTGCATACTTAATATATCTTTATTGGCTGCATGTAAGATGTAATTGGGTGTCAGTTTAACAAATATGTAGCAGCATGCACACTTGCCAACAGTCCATCCATCACCTTAACACACTTCTCCTGTTCATGGTCACGGGGGGCTGGAGCCAATCACAGCTCACATTGGAGGCGGGGTATGCCCTGGACAGGTCGCCAGTCTATCACAGGGCTGACACATACTGTATATAGGTTGAACATTCACACCTACGGGCAATTTAGTCACCAGTTCACTTAACCTGCATGTCTTTGGAGTAGAGCCGCAACAATTAGTTGCTTAATTAATTAGTCGATTGACAGACAATAAATCAGCAAAATCAATAAACCACTTTGGGTAACTATTTAAGAAAAAAAATGGTTCCAGTTCCAGTTTCTCAAATGTGAATATTTGCTGATTTCTGACTGAGAAAGAAAATGTGATGCAGTGGTGGAACAGGAAGTTTAGTTTTTACCAGGCATGAAGAAATGTGGAGGAGAAGATTAATACTTTTGTAATGTCCCCTTACCTCCAAGATCACAGTTTGTTACAGTTTGTAACAGTTTAACAGTTTATAACAGTTTGTTATTCAGGGATATCGTGCAAGTGGTTTCTCAGTGGACAATGACCCTGCCATTTGTGATTTAATGAATAAAGTAAATATCAGCTTAACTTTGGAAATATATACCTAAAGCACTCATCACCAAACAACAAAATAGACCTTTTTCTGATCTGTTGCAACTGTGGTTGAGGTCTGATTAAATTTAGGTAACTAAAACTTTTTAGTTAACGTTAGGGAAAGATTGGAGATTCATGGAGAACATTAAAGTAATTCTTGGTAGGAGACAAGGAACGAACTAGAGGCTGACATTTTCTGTGGGATTCCCGCAGGATGGGAGTCAACTTCACTATTCATCATGTGACTGGACGGGACAGGAAAAAAAGTCAACGGGAGCAGGCAGGACGGGAATCATAATAACAATAGGTCAGTTTTTATATACAGTAAATATGCAGTTCTAATATGAATAAACACTGTTTTCTATATTTTGAACATAATGCTAGTCGTTTATGCTGTTTTCTTTTTTTATTCTTCTTTATTCTCTCCTTTCTGCTCTGGTGGCTGGTTGGTTGCAGCCACATGGAAGTGGGATGTTACGGGAATCCACTCCCGTGTCACCCTCTAGAACGAACCGTGGTCACACACCACCTCCAGCCTCTCCTCTAAGAGTTTTTGCAGCTGTATAACAATGCCATGCCACATCCACCTTTGCTACTGAGGAAATTACTCACACAATTAAGAGATTTCACTGTCAGGAAAATGTAATCAACTGCCATTTAAAGTATTTAAGCACATGGCCGATGCTTTCTTTTTCCTGGCGAGGACAAAGTCTCAAGGAATCACATCATGTTTTAACACTCAGTCCAATCTGCCTGCCACTGTGGCTCCAGGTGGCATGTCTGTAAAACTCAATGACCCTTACATCACCGACACTAAAAATAACAATCGACCGACACAACAAAACGCAGAACAGCTGACAATTCACCTGCACCCAAAATGTGGGAATCAATTATGCTCAGATGCATGACTGAACAAATACACAAATGCACCAAATGGGTCAAACCAGCGTTACCTAAACTAAGACTCCAGCCCCAGAATGACCTGAAAAGATGTTTCCAAACGACAAAAGGTACCCAACTTTCACTCCGTACTGGAAAAGTTTAGGACCTGACTGCATTCAGCGACAAACACAGACAAATGACAGACAGAAAGTTAGACAGACAAACAGTGGGATGTATAAATAGTATGCAATAAAGACAGATAAACAAGCAACCAGACAGAGGAAGGCAGCGTGACAGAGAGAGTCGTGCTGTCAGAGAGTTAATGCAGTGGTTTTTTTAACATACAGTACAGTGTCTGTACATGTCACCTGATTACTGATTAATTGTTGAAATCATTTATTAAACACTAATGCCAAATATTTGTTTAGTTGTTCAGTATTTGCTGCTTTTTCTGTGATATATTATTGTAAATTGAATATCGTTAACTTCTGGACTGTTGGCCTTTAGTGGACAGTTTAAATACAGACATGAAACATGGGGAGAGAAGTTTATGGCATGCAACTAAGGGCCCCAGCCTGAACCGAACCTGGGATGGTTTATGGCATGCATGCATTTTAACCACTAGGCCATCAGAATGCATGTGATGGGATTTTTTCTCAATTTCTTTTTTTTTTGACATTTTAAAGACTAAACCAGAGGTTCCCAACCCCAATAAAGGGTCGCAAGATCAATCTGAAGGGTTGCAAGATGATGATCAAGAGAGAAAAGCAGAAAAAAATAAACATATTTCTGCTATGCATGGTTACATTTTGCTTATTTTTTTAACCTCCCTTACCTTTCGTCTTGTAAATTACTAGATCATTTTACTTCTTCAGGACACTAAAAATAATTAAACTAAAATGAGGAAAAAAACAATGTGGCTGAACTGCTCAGAACCGTTAGACTTATGCAACAGAAGATAAGGGGTTGCACGTAAACATTTTAAAGGGTCATGTGCCAAAAAGGTAAAGAACCACTGGACTAAACAATTAATGGAGTTCGTGAATGAAAATAATCATCAGTTGCAGCCCAAATAAAGACAATATTTCAGTATTAAGGATGATAAATTGTAAGTAAATTAATGAACTTACTCACTGGACGCTTCAGTCTGTTTAAAATTTCATTAGTTAAAGGGAATTTTTATTTACTTTCGTTTCTATTTACTGTTATAAAATTTAACATGGCAACATCGCTGAAAAGATGTCATACAGGGCAAGAAAGACAAGTGGACACTCCAGCCAGATTAAAACCACTTTATCTGAAGGTAAAACTGAAGGTGTGTGCAACTAAACAACATTGGTTATAATCCCTCACGACACACACAAAAAAGAAATACGATCAAGTACAGTCAGTGGTAGAAAGTAACTGTAGTATTGTATTTAAGTACAATTTTGAGGTACTTGTACTTGAGTATTTCCACTACGTTGTCAGAGGGAAATATTGTACTTTTTGCTCCACTACATTTATCTGACAGCTTTAGTTACTAGTTACTTTTGAGATTAAGATTTTACATAAAAAGATTTTACATTGTGACCACTTACAAAACAGGAGTGTGTAGTTGGGGCCCCTTGTTACATTTCAGATGTCTGTGAGTTGTTAGCATTTCTATTTAAAAAAAAAAATAAAGATTAGAAAAAGGTTAAAAAATAAGAACTTTGTTTTTTGTTTTTTTTCTTCTTTCCTACCACAATAAATCATCTCACAACCTCTCAGATTTATCTTGTGACCCTTTGGAGGGGCCTGACCCCTATGTTGGGAACCACTGGACTAAACTACAAGTACAAAACCAGCAGCTAAATCAGCCACAACAGTAAAATGCTGCTTAAACATCCATGCATCCATTTTTCTGATACTCTTGACACTTTAAGTACATTTAGATAATACTTTTACTCTTACTTAAGTAGGATTTTGAATGCAGGTCTTTTACTTAGAAAGGAGTACTTTTACATCAACTAAACTGTATTTTTATCTTAATTACTTTGTCCACCAGTAAGTACGTTAGGTCTTGCCTTCTGCTTTCTCTTCATAATAATTTCAGCTATGGGAGTTTGTTTAAAATCTGAATGCACTGGAATTACCCTTTAAAGATCAGAGGTGCTATAAAACAGAAGCGGATGTAAAGTGATTTCATTATCAACAGAAAGTCAGCTGGCTGTTCACAAACATTTCCAGACCGACTTATTTGGTTTTTCATCTCAAGGCTTCACTCGTCCAACTGTTCCTCAGTGAAGCTCACGGAGAGAAGACTTTATCTGAGCCTCTCCTCTCCCTCCTCTCCTTCTGTCATGTCTCACTTTCTCTCCCCTGTTTCCAGGCCAGTCTTTTATTTTTTCTCCTCTCTGTTCTTCCAGGGTTGTGCTCAGTGGCCCAGTTCTGCCTGAGACGCCCCGGCACATCTCCTCTTTCTGTCTTCTCTCTTTTCCCTTTCAGGCTTCTCTCTCTCTCTCTCTCTCTCTCTCTCAGCGCTCTTCCTCCGTCTGTCTCTGTGTTTAACTTCTTTCTCTCCCTCTCTTCCTCCATCCCACCCCCCCCTACCGAGAGACAGAAAAGGGAAGCCATCTTAAAATCGAGCACAGCACTTTTTTGTTTCCTCTCTACGGGAGCGTCTCGATCTAAATCCATTTTTAAGTTCCAGGAGGTGATTCGTTGGAAAGATAAACTTATCATCTTGTGTTTGAGAACGAGGAAATCTCCACAGATTGTGTCCTCTGGTCTCAATCATCAGTGTGTGAGGAGGAAAAGTAAATGATAACTTTACTTGCCATTTTGCAAAACTAAAGTTTGTCTTTTCACATAGACCAAACTCCTTAATCAGGCACGCAACAGACACATTCAGGTCTTCAAGGTCTTCAAGGTAACCTCATTAGGGCTGTTCAGCACCATAAATTAGAGGTCTGCAGCCTGAACTGAGCCCGACAGCACCTGACATTTAATACTGTGACTCCAAAACTAAAATATATATATTATTAATAATAGTAAGTATTATTTGATTACAATTAATTCATGTGCAACATGACAACATTGAGACTTGCCAGCTCGCCGGCTAGTTACGTGGTGTTTTGGATGGTTATTTATGGAAAATATAAATACTAAAAGATATAAGGGAGAGGTTTAAGCCTTTCTTTAGATGTTCGACTTTTCTTTACTCCACATGACCCCTTGAGGAGGTATACTGAGATAGTTACACATGTAAGAAAATAAAAAGAAACTTCGCAAGATTGGCAACAGTGCTTCTAATCGTCCCAGCTACGACGAACCAGTATATAATAATACTCGTCACCTTGATCTCCTGTCAAACAGAAAGTATACAGTCTCTTTTTAATAAGTGGCAAATTTCGATTTGTTCTGTACACAGGGGTAAGCAAAAACATATAATTTTCAAAAATAAAATATTTCTTAAACAATCTGTAAATATGAGACTGAGGGTTATTATATACCCTCATACCCCATCATGCCAATCTTGGAGGAGCTTATTCAGTCCTGGACTTTCTGTTCTGAGGGTTTAGCCAGTCGAGGTGGTTTAGGATCTGGGTGAAACTTCAGACCACCGCAGTACTCTATCATAAATCAACTACGCTTATGTTGGTGCTCAAAAGTGAACCAGCAACTTCCTGGTTGTCGGTTGATGTCCAGTCAGATGTGCCGATCACCGGATCTTCAGCTGTGACCGAGACAAATATACATAAAAAGGCTGAAAAAGACGCACAGTATCTGACTGCAGGCAAGATCTTTTAGATGTCTCCCTGCTGCACCAGAAGCTTCAGTATCATGCTACAAAGGTTTCAGGTTTTGTGTGAACCCAGATCAGCTGTGTCTCAATTCAGGGGCCGCCTCCTTCGAAGGCTGCATTTGAAGACCGAATGCGACACAGTGGCGTGACAAGGCCGTCCCATTTCAAAGGCTCCTTCAAATGTGGGCTAGAAATGCTGCCTTTTTTTTCCCCAAATTTGAAGGATCCAATGGCTCTGTCCTTCGCGGCCCAACCTATCCCAAGAGAAAATGGCGTCCCCAAAACGTACCGTCAACAGCGGCCGAGCAGGATTACACTTTTAAATGTAAGTATTGGGTTTCAACTCACTCAAATAGCTAACGATACAAATGTTAAAAAACCAAGGGCCCTTAAATACCTCAAATCTCAACTGCAGCTGTCAAGGTTGCTAGGCGACAGGAGCAGTGCTTTGTGACGCTGGTGACGCAAATAGGAAATCCTCCGTAGATGAGACGAGTCTCAGTTACCAACGCTCGGTTAGAAGGATGCGGCCCCTGAATTGAGACACAGCTTATATCACACATACTCCAACCTCTTAAGTATATTTGTTGATCAATAGAAACACCATCTGAGGAAGACAAAATTAGCAATAAAAATAATTAATTGTTGCTTTAAATGAACTACTCACTTTGTTCACTTGTAGTTTCATAACCAAACATGGATGGGAATACATCATCATCGTATGAAAGGGAACTGGGGTTTCAGTAAACTGCTTAGACTAATCTTAAACAGAGAGGACGGACAAAGAGGCTTTTAAACTGACTCTTGACGTCAGTGTCAGTCTGTGAGAGTTCGTTTCTGTTTGAGAGTGAGTATGTGTGTGTTTATTTGTGTGTTATTTTAGTTATTTAGTTAAGGTCACCTTGCCATGCTGGTGTCCAACGCTCAGAGCCCGAAGGAGAGAAAAGCAGAAAGAAGACACACACACGCTTAAACACACACACATACACTCATGTCTACAGTCATGTCTTACAGCTTCAAACTGTTGACCTAGAAGCTTTGAACTATTCATAGATCATACTAAGAACAGGGGCGACACTTGTTATTAAAAGTTTTAGGTTAATTTGATTTAACATTTTGAAGACTAAATATGAACCCTCTGTCCTCGAGGTACAACATACGATGTACCAGTTCACGTACAGTACAGTCTGATCCACATCGCTTTACAGTGCCGCCTGAATACAAATTTGTGGAACTCTCCAAACTCCAAACCACAAGTAGTTTAAACTACAGTTTGTGAAATGCTAGATAGTTTTACTTCTTCAGGCCTCTAAAAAGTATTCAAATGGAACAATCTGAAAAGGGAACATCACTCTTTGGTCGGACCTGTGACAAGAGGTCGCTATTATTAGGTGTTACTATTTTATTGGGGGGCCACTTGAGGGAAGTGGAGCAACCTGTAAACACAACATTGACACACACACACACACACACATAAAATATAATGTCATGGCAAACGTGTTAGCAGACAAATGCCTATTTACTTATCTAGCAGACACAAAACAACATTAGCATTAATTTGAAGTTGTGTTTCTGGCCACCCAACAAATTTAAGTCCAATGTTCACTTTCTTTCAGCTCTGTTTTGGTCTCATAAGGGAGATATCTGGCTCTTTAGCTGCTAAACGCTCCACTAGGTTCACCAGCTAGTCGCTAACTTTGTCTGTCTGCTGTTTGATGCTGGGCAGGTAGCGTACAGTGGGATTTTAGAGCTTTTTCACTGAAAACAGCTGCCTGCTGCGTCTGGAAAATGATGCTGAAACTGAAAGTGGCTGGACATAGTACATGTAAGTGACAGATTTTATGATTTCGTGGTTTTGAATTAAACCCCTGCAAATTTCATCAAAACTTGCTGCATTTAACAAAAAAGGAAAAGTAATTTTTATGCTCATGTTACTCGGCATGGGGGATTTCCTGATGGCTTCATGTTTCTATATGTTTCTGTATGTCCAGCCACATGTAGCTTCATGTTTTAGTCGTGTCATGCTGTTTCTGCATTGGAAAACATGCTGGAAATGATGCTGAAACTGAAAGACTCTGTAAAGCTCCGTAGATCTGAGGGGAACTGCAGAGTTGTTTGATAACTGTTTATGGACCCTAACCTAACTTTAATCTAGTCATGATTTTAACTTTAATTCTGAAACCAAGTCGTAACCCTAAAACAAACGGGGTAACCTGTGATTTTTGTCCCAGGTGCGTTACTGAGCCCACATATGTGACTTTGTGTCCAGTTTTCTTCTCCTACAACGTGATAAATACAGAGCACACAGAGTCCTGATTGCAAGAGAACGGTTCACCTTCACCTGAAAAACTCTCTCTGTACACACTGTGAGACCTGCTGCTATCTGGAACAACCTCTCTATCTTTCTGTCATCCCTCTCTCTCTTTCTCTCTCTCTCGCTCTGGCCGGGAGTCAATCTCTCTTTTTTACTGCCAGCTGATAGCTGTGCATGACTGTCTGGATCTCTATTCATGCGTTCCCTCCATCTATCACCTGCTGCTGCCTCTGTCACCCCTCTATTCTCTCCTCCCTTCTTCTTCCTCCCCTCTCTGCCTCTCTCTAAATGAAAATAGATAATATGCTGTGTGCTTTTCATCTATGCATTGATATCTATCAGCTCTCACCTTATGTCCTTATCCTCAGACATGCAGGTCGGGTTTAGCGTCTTGCTCAAGGTCACTTCATCACTGATGCACGCTGTGTGTTGCAGGAATCGAACCTGCGACCTCTCAGCTCTCTCTCTCTGCCCACAAGTTCGCAGCGTTACGAATGTTTTTCTAACACTGCATGACAGCCTCCATTTGCATAAACACCCTTTAGTAAGTTTTATCCCTAAAGCGTTCCTTAACAGTCCGTGGAAATTGCACAGCGAGCAGTTGCCATGGTAACCGGGGACTCAATTGCCCAAAATTACCATAAAACACTAATTAAAAAGCCCTAGCTAAGAGCACCATTTTGACAAGCTTTATGCAGCACTGCTGAACCAGTCCCTCAGGTGAGGAAAATGGACTGGGATTGGAAATCATTTCAACACCCACTGTATAACATTTTATAATTATGTGGACTGAATGTAAACTTAGTGTGTCTGAGTGTAGGTGTGCAATGTGTGTGGTAAAATAGTCTAGATTTGTGTAGTTCTGACGTGCCGGCGTTTGGACATTTTGTGTAGTGGACAATTTTTAGTGAATTAGACTGAGCTGCATTTGTACTATGTTGTGTTGTATGTGTTCACTATGTTGAAGCATCCATAAATGTACATTGATTTGACTAATGGGATTGCTAGAGCTACAGATCAGACTGATTTACACACATTTCTCTGACACCATTTGTCTGATGTTGACAATTTTGACAATTGATGACTGATGCATCTTTGTGGAATGTGTTTTTGCGAGATGTACACAGATGTCACGGTTTCATGCATAGCTTGGTTTTGCATTCATGGTTTTTTGGTTCAGTGCACCCGTTTCAAATGTTATCACTCGGTTAAATCAACGTAAACCCATCTGCGTCAGGTGATGTAGTATAAAGAGCGAAAAAGTCTGTGTGAGGAGAAAGAGGCGGCTGGGTCAAACAAACACAGGACTTTCATCCAGGAGACTGTTTGAAACCAAAAGTCAAGTTTTAAGTTAGCCTATACGTTACGTCACATGACTTACTTTCTTATTTTAACCCAAACACTTTTCCTAAACCTAACCAAGTAGTTTTGTTGCCTAAACCTGAGGTGACGTGACATAAGTGTTCAGCCATGTGAATAGGTGGTAACGGCCCCTTCTAACCCATATCTATGAGGCTGATAACCACTGATAATGCCCATTCAATCAAGTGATAACATTCAAAGCGAATGTACAGAGGACAATACAAAGAAACTCAAAAGATAAAATAACTTTTCATGTATTTTGAAAAAAGCAAACACTCTAAACTGTGGTTCATAAGTGATCTATAAAAACAAACAATCTAAACAAAATGCAATATTTCAGTAACTTAATCACAAATGTATGCTCCACATGCAGGAACATTACATCAGAGCTCAAATCCCCTGTTCTCCATAATCACCCTAACAGTGACATACAGCACCTGCAGTGACAAACACTGATATACTGCATTCATTATTTCTTTGGCTGTGAATCTGCTGCGAGAGGCTGATAGTGAACACTGTGGTGAAGTGAAACACAAACCAGCCGTATTGCATCATCTGACGTGTTTCAAGTGATGGCCCTAGCACACACTTAATATCTCATATGGACAGAAGTAGCAAAAGTACAGTAGATGTGCTGATGCAAGGAGCAAATGTCAAAAAAAAATGCTGCTTTTCTGGAGCATTAGGAGAAAATAGGACAATCAGGACTTGGAGTTGTCCTGGTGACTTAAGCGTTTGAGATGCTGACCATTTAATTGCAACATCCCAGATTCGAGTCCGGCCGCGGACCTCTCCCCTCATTTTCTGTCATCTCTCTACTATCACTGCAAAAACGCCTGAAAAAATAGGACAATGCCGTATCAAAGCAAAGCAAGACACCGTCAAGATTTGGCATCATACCCCATCGGTGTGTGTTGCCCTTTTGACCTCATCTGCTTTTCACACACTGGTGGAAGGTGTTACATCCTTCTTTTCTTTCCCTCCATTTAACCGGGTCAAAGTGTCCTTGAGATTAAATTAAAACGCCCTTTTCTGTTTTGTTTAAGTCTGATGTAGCCGTGTTCAGTTTGATGTTGCTGATACTAACCAACTTGGAGTGATCAACATGCAGTTTTCATATGATCAACTAAGCATAAAGATCTAAATGATATGTGAAGGCCTTTGTGTCCACCATACTGATGCTGTTGCTAGATATATATGGGCTGGGCTAACCTGACTAGCATGGTTTAGCTAACGATAAACAACGGACATGCATCTGTCTGGGTGGAACCAAAGACTGTATATAAAGATGGACGACATGACAGCTCCCCAAAAGTGAAGCCAAAGCATCTCGATCACCCCCTGGTGGCTGGCTGCAGTATAGGTCATAAACCCTGCTTCCTCCATGTTAGCGGATGGGCCAAGGGCCAAACCCAAAAATTAATTGCATTCATTTCGCTTCATTTTTGTACAGTCTACTGGGTGGAACTCCTTTGAATGTATGTTCTGCACATGCCACGATGTAGACAGCAATTATTTGGTCCAAAGGGCATACTACACTGCAAGTACAGATTAATCTTCACAGCTCTAGTATGTAAAAAACACTGATTCACCTGAAGGGCATTCAGATCTGCACCCCCTGTCTGATTCTGATGAATGTTGGAAAGTTGGAGAGGACATGTTACATTTCATCATCTCCACTGTAACCGCTGGAATAATCTTTTGACCGCCATCAGTTATCATCAGTTCCTACATGCAGCAGACGCCGCTTGTTGCAGAGCAGAGTAACCACAGACACCTTCCCTGTCTGGACAGAGAGAGAGACGGTAGGAGAACAGTCAGAGCGAGGAGGCAGCTCCACGAGAGCACATTGGTGTGAAGCCCACTAGTCACGACACAAAGGCGCTGTGGAAAAATGTTTTTAACACGATGCCATCGCCACGGCGACGTGGGCATCACAAGGTAAATTCAGGCCAGTCAGTCAAGGGTGAGACACTTCTCTCCCACATACCTGGGCACCGGCGAACTTCACCATCACGATTCACAGCGCTTTAAAAAGGAATGCAAATCATGCATTGTCCCTGTAGAGCGCTACCTCATACCTAATGAGGAATGAAGTGCAAGTTTGGGTACTGCAGGAACATTTAACTTTAACTCTGAATATTCACACTTAAGTTGCAAATATACAAAAGGAACAATACGTCATTCCCACAAATGAGCTGTGGGACTGCACACAGTCTGTACTTGCTATTTGTCACTCCCCCACCCCCCTACCTCTCTCAGTTTCTCTGTCTTCCTCTCTCTAATGTTTTAAAACTAACTTCCTTATCTGTGGTTCAGACCTCCACACCAACTACCTCACTGGAGAATTATAATATGCTAATGAGGGGTAACATGTATAGCAGCTTTCCAGAGTTGTAAAATTCTGTCTCACAGTATTAATAAACCCCTGTGCAGTTCTTTGGCATCTGATGAGCTTTCAAACACAATAATCTGTTACTAAAAACTGGACTTCCTGGACAGCATTTCATAGTCTCAGTGGTACCTGAAGCAACATGCCAACACCAATGCAGCCCCTTTCATATATTTAACAGGGGATGTTTTTGATCTGATCACCCGCTGATAAAGATAAAAGCCTCTCACTTGGAATACAGTCCTTTTTGAGTCGCATGATCAAGCCAGGCACATATTAGGTCCAAATATTCTTTTTTTTCTCCATCTCATTCATATTTTCTGTCTACAGCTATACAGTAGCCTATATCTTAATTTCAAAACTGAATTTCAGGTGGTTATTTTAGTTTTAATTTGGTCTATTTGACTCATATGGTGACTGTTGTAACCTCCTGTTAGAACTTTAAGATGCTAGAAAACATAAACTACCACCAGCTGCTGATTTATGCTAATTCTGTCAATGTCAGTTGGTTTCAGTTGAACATTCTGTTGCTAATAGCAACAACAACTGACAGAAACCAACAGCAGCTTAAACTGACACTGTTACATCCACCATTTTATCAGATCTGTGTCCAAAATCCCTCCCTTGTTCACTGTACGCTGACCAGCGGCGGAAAATCACTAAGTACTACTCCACTACATCTCAGAGGCAAAATACTGTACTTTTGTCTCCACTACATTCAATTTAAAGCATTTGTTAATTTGCATATTTAGATAATTAATGCAAAACCCAGCAAAGTAATCCACATTAAAAAATAAAGCGATGTACACATTAATGCATCAATAATTATAATACAAAAATATAATATACATTAATCTGATATGGTTCTGTTAATGAGTACTGTTCTGCATAATGACTGTTAAGGATATTTAGATGCTAATACTTTTGTACTTTTACATACTTTTAATACAGGACAATCCTTTTACTTGTCTCAGAGTATTTCTACACTGTAGTATTGCTACTTTTACTTAAGTAAAAGATCTGAGTACTTCTTCCACCACTGACCAATGCTAATGTGTTGCTAATACAACAATCTAAGTAAAAATACTGTTGGACTAACTGTTATGTACAGTATTTTACTCTCTTTACTGTACTTTTACTCTTGTGGACTCTATGTGAATGTTTACTAGAGCTCGATTAGTTGATCAAAAGAAAATCCTTTTTGAAACATTTGCTGGTTCGAATGTGGTGACTGGCTGCTTCTCTTGTAAAATATGATATTCAATATTGTGGTATTTTTTGTTTTGGACTCTTGGTTGAACAAAAACAAGAGACTTGAAGACACGCTTTGGGCTCTGTTACATTTTGATGATTTGGTGGTGATTTGACATTTTTAGAGACCAAACAACGAATCGATTAATTGAGAAAATAATCGGCAGGTTAATCGACAATGAAAATAACTTTTTAATTACATTACTTGCAGGTCTAATGTTGACTAGATTAATTACTGTGTTTTACTTCCTATGGGGACTTAATGTTCGTCTTGGTGGTACTTTGTTTCTTCCTGACATGAGGATCATCCAGCAATTTCTATGCCATTCTCTATCCCATCCCACTCAGTGTCACTGTACAAATGAATAACACCATGGTATCTCAGCTTATGACAGCAAAAGCCAGCAGAAAATCCAATAAAAACGTCCATGTCTCTGCTAATATCCAAATATTCTATACCAGTGGTTCCCAACCCGGGGGTCGGGACCTCTCAAATGGGTCACAAGATGAGACTGAGGCTTGTGAGATGAATAATGGGACAGGAAAGAAGAAAAAAAACATGGATCTACTTCTCTAAATGTTGCTTTTCCCTGTTAATTGCAGGATAGTTTTACGTTTTCTGTCCAATTAAAATTCTTAAAATGAATCAAGAAGGTTTAGAGGGTAAAATCACTCTTTGGCAGAACTGCTCACAACACATAGATATACAAACTGGATGTTGCAAGTGGTTACTGCTTCATTTTTAGGGGCCACAAACCATAAAGGTTGGTAACCGCTGTTCTATACTTTGATTGCTTCCTACAATCAAGGTAAAGCATTATTGTAAAGGAAGTACAATGTTCAAATGCATCAGATCACTCTGAAAAACATCAGCATCACCTACATGCCAACAGGCATAACTGAATTGCTAATAGGATCTGCAGACTGTATGTTTAAGGCAGCAGAACAGGCTGCCACGCTACAGCTGCCATACAGGCAGTCCAACGGACACCTATAGATCCCATAAGACCTGTGGGAGCTGGCCTACATATACTGAGATACTGCACGCTACAGAGAGAGAGAGAGACAGTCAACAAGAGGAGGAGAGAAACGGAGAAGGCAAGAAAGAGTGGAGACAAAGAGGGAGTCAATGATGCATTAAGCACACACACACACACACACACACACAGATGAGTAAAGTGATCGAAGGAAAAGATTCAGAGGTGGAAACGACAGTGTTGTGACTGGAAGATTCATAGTCAGCAATCCTCTCTCTCTCTCTCTCTCTCTCTCTCTCACACACACACACACACACACACAGTCGTGTTTCCATCACTTCAGAGGACATTCCATTGACTTCCATTCATTTCCTGGAGACTTACCATAACCATAACCACGACTTGCCTAACCCTCACCCTTACCCCCCTAACCTAAGCTTAACTAAAACCTAACCTTAAACTGAGTCTTCACCCTAAAATTGAATGATTTACGTTATGTGGACTTGTCCCCACAAGGAAGGCGAGTCCCCACAATGTGACTGTGTAAACAGATTTATGTCCCCACAACATGAGTAATACATGCTCACACACACACACACACACACACTGGTCTGAGGTCTCCCCTCAGTCACGTGTAGCGGAGTGGTCTATTAACGTTCTCCACACATCGGTGCCTACAGTGAGCCCGGGGACTTTGCTCAAATGTAAAGACTGTCAAACAAAATTACTAAACCACGTCTCATCCCAGAGAGGAACTCATGAATGGACGAAAATCATTCAATGGAGCATCATTCTGTTTACTGAGAGAAAATAAGGCTTGTCTTTGTCATGTCTCACAGCACTTTTACATGGTATGCTTACTGTGATATTGTTTGTAATATTGTGGTAATGACATGCTTGCATGGTTGTACGAAGCTCTGTGGGACATTTGCTGAAAGCCAGAGAGCAGCGAGTGGTGCCAGAAATATCATTAAAATGTCATGTACCATCATAAAGCATTATCTCCTTTTCTCTCATATAAAAATCTAAAACCCTTTTGACATGAAAACACAACAATAAACCGTTCACCGGCAGACACTTTGACTTGTCACAGCAAGAGAAGCACAGGTGGGACTAATAACTTTAATGATGGCACTGTTCCACTTAGGTGGAATGCAGCCGTTATTAATGTTATTAGTCACACCTGTGCGTTTCCTGCTATGACATGTCAAAATGTCTGCTGTGAAAAAGGTCTAGTTTGCTGTTGGATGAGGCACTTCTTCCTCTTTTTTTGGGAAAAGCAAGTGGTTTTAAATGACAGGAGGGATTTTTACATCAAGTGACCACAGAATGCAGAGTTTTATCATCCTTTTAACTTTCCTACCTCAAACTGCTACTAAGGAGAGCGTGGAAAATGAATTTCCTTCCTCTGAGCCTAAAAGGAAGTGGCATCATGCCAAGTCTCCATTTCCTCTTCTGATCCCGGCGGGAACAGCTCAGTTCTGGCAAAGTAGATGACCCCACTCCTGCTCCTACAGTAGTCCTATACTGAGCAGTGGTGGGCTACCAAAATCAGATCTGACTGCAAGTGGAGAGATTTTTAAAGAATTACAATGAAACAAACATAATTTACGGCCATGATCTCCACACAAATAAAAGCTACTGTTTGTCAAATTTTCTGCATTAAACTTAAAGGATAAGTCTGGTGATATTCTATATTTTTCTTACTGTCAACAAATCCCATTAAAATGCTAAAACCAACAAAGAATCAATCCTACTAAGTATTGTCTGTGTAGCCAGAGCCTGATATATCTTATACCTCTGTGCCATATTGTCCAAGAACTATTATAAACCAGTTTTGGAATGTAATTAAGTACATTTACTCAAGCTCTGTACTTACAAATTTGACATACTTGTACTTTACTTGAGTATTTCCATTTTATGCAACTTTATACTTCTACGGCACTAAATCTAAGAGGCAAATATTGCAGTTTTTACTCCACTACATTTATCTGACAGCTTTAGTTACTTGTTACTTTTCAGATTACAATTCTTCTACACCCTTCATGTTGAGTGAAAATCAAAACAAAGCTGAAAACAGGGCTGTTTTTCTGAGCTCATTAAAACGTTTAGAGATACGTGGTTCTCACAGGACAGCGACGCTGCAAACATGTGATGATCTTATAGAATATGATCCATTGCTGTATAGATTAAACAACAGTATATAAAGTAGTTAAAATCAACACAACCCTAAACATCTACAGCAGTAAAATGCAACATACACATTAATGCAGCAGCAATATGAATCCAGAAACATCAGATATGATAATAAGTAAAACACTGACAGGGACCATTTAACTGCATAATGAGTACTTTTAATACTTTACTGACATACTTTTACTTAAATAAGATTTTGAATGCAGGGCTTTTACTTGTAATGGAGTATTTTCACAGTGTCGTATTAGTACTTTTACTTAAGTAAAGGATCTGAATACTTCTTCCACCATTGTTAAAAACACATCAGTGAGCCACACTGTTACACTGGGTGACATAGTTTATTTTGAGTTGATCCCAAATACACCGTCCTGCTGCCGGAAATACCGCACCAAATCTGCAACTGGAAATATTCCCCAACCAGTAACTTTTGCTAAAAACTACAGTGTCCAAATTAAACTATATATCTTTGACCCGTCAATAAAAGTGTATGTCTTGGGTTGGGACTGACAGCCACAGACAGGCTGGTGAAGTCGGAAAGTTTTGAGAGAGAGACTGTCAGCAATGTTGGTTTTGGTCTTGTCATTGGATTTGTAGGCAATAACAATAAAATCAAAAAATGCCAGACTTCTCCTTTAAGGAAGAACCTATTGAAATAAACATGGAGAGATGGTGATTACAGAGGAAAAGCTGTATGATTGAGATGATAAAACGCCAAGCAGCCAACCCCAGCATTCACTGAGACAAGCCATTTCTCAGTCTCTTCTTGTCTGATAGCCAATGACAGCTGAGCTGAGACAGACAGAGCAGGACAGGAGGCAGATGCTGTCGATTCAGAGAGATCACTCTCCTGCTCTCAACTTCACGCCCATTCTTCTTCTCTGCCTTTTAGTCTCGATGTTCACTCTGCTGTTCAGTAAAAGTTTCTCTATTGACTTGAGTCGCATTTATCCCAAAATGATAAAGGAAACGGAGGAAGCTACTTATTCTAATCACATGTGTCTGTGTGTTTCTGCTTTTATTCCACCTCATCTGCGCTCTTTCATTAATGGAGGCTGTGGTTATTTTTGCCACAATGAGATGACCATTATTAAAAGACTCAATAGGTTCAATATACCTCCATGTTAAATGCTGTGAGTCTGAAACGGATGAGAGGATTTTAAAAGACTCTAACAGATGCCTTAGGGTTGCTCTCCCTCTCCCTCTCACTCTCATTCAAACATCCTGATGTACTCGGAGTCGTCTGATGAAGAGCTCAGACCAGAGGCTGCCCGGGCCTTTGTCTCATTAAGAGGAGAGTGGGACGCCCACGGCAACACGTGGATTAACCAGCACGGGATGCAGACTGACCCGCCTCCTCCTCCTCCTCCCGTCTCCTGGGAGACTGTCACACATTACATCCCCTCTCCAGGAATTACTGGATCAGTTTGGACTCGGCACGTGTTTTGGGAAAGCCAACAATTTCATACTTATATCAGAAGTAGTATTGACTTTTTACATCATTTAAAGCATCTGTTAGTGGGCATCCTGAAAGCTAAGATGTTTATCGTGCACTATGACGAACCCTGGACCAAACTGCTCCTCAAGAGATGCCTCATTCTTTCATAATGTTCTAGTTTTCCACTTTAACTTCTTCAATAGAGCAAAAACAGAAAAGTGGCTCCTTAAACTGTGACTTTTTTACACTTTTTGACTTCTTACTTCAAACACAAAACACACAATATTGAATTTATCTTCCAGTCCAAGTTTTTTTTCTTCAGAAAAGCTCTCAAACTTAATTTATTTTGTAAAAAAAAAAAAGAAATTAAATCTGAAAGTGGACAGCTGTATTCTACAGGGAACTGACTTTTCAAGCATTACAGTCAGCTATTTGTCTGCCGTATAAAACACACTTGCACTGCAACAAAAACCTGTGATTTAATTGTTTTCACTGTGTAACAGGGTTTAAGAAAGGGATTACTTTTTTTTTTTTAGAAATGCTGTCTTTCAGCTCATTTTAGAGCTATCTTTGAAATGAGTTATTTTAGTGACTTAATTTACCATCTATTGTGCTGAAAGACACGGGTTTGTGGTTTTATTGAACAGAAAGGTGGAATGAGTCAACTACTGTTAATCAAAGGTAAGTGAGGTGCCCTGGTGATGATGCATGACTGAAAAGGAGACAGTACTCGTTTCCCAGAAAAGGTGTCAGTTCATGTCTGAAAGCGGTATTGGGATTAAACCCAGAAGTCCTGCGTCTTCCAGCAACTTTACTGCTATTTTACCGATAAAGGTAGTTCAAATGTTCTGCAAATCCATGAGCAACAGACGTCTTGTTCATGAGACTTGTACAAGACGTAGAGATGTCCTGCAAAATGTTCGGGACAGGTTGTGTTGTTGAGTAACGTGCATCACTTTCTTTGAATCTACTTCATGTTACTATACACTGTAAACCATCCAGTGGAGCACATTAAAAAAAGAGTCTTAGGTTTCTCAACCTGTGGGTTGGGGCCCCATGTGGGGTTGCTTGATATGCAAACTGGGTTGCAGATTTTTAAGACTTTTACCTAAAAATACCAGCTTCAAAATCATTTTGATGGTGCACTGATTTGTAACAGGGAGAATGGCGCCTCTTTTATTCCCTTTCTGTGCCCTCAATGCCTGTTCTTGCACTATGCAACTTGGGTTGAGCGGGTACGATCTCCCGCGAGAAGTGCGTAACACTTTACGGCACTACGTTACACATGGGTCCAGCTCGGTATTCTCAGTACAGACATCATGACAGAGGCGAAGAGACCGAAGAGGACGTTGAAGGAGGAAGCTAAGAAGAGAAAAAGAGAGAGGGGCCGAGCAAGAGGCCGGACAAGAGTAAATCTGGGACTGGCTTTTAGTCGTTGGTGGGAGCTTCGCGACATAAAAGGCTGCAAGACAGACGCCGAGCTGGCCTTCTTGCTGTTGGACTAGTAAATAATATTAGCTGTGTCTTGTGTTGTTGCACTTGCTTGATGTTTGGCTGTGTTAGCAAAGTTGTCGACTCACTAGTTTTTGGTCATAAACCAACTCAGCCCACCAAATCCAAATCCTTCAAATGCAGGTACGGTGAAATGCACTCTGAAAACTGTAGGGGGCGCAGAGTCGCAAATACTACCAATGCTTGCTTAATGTTGCCTTAAAATATATAATCATTTATACACTATGTGGAGCTCCACCTATATCCACATACAGTGCATGCTGACAACAGAATGAAATGCCCCACTTAAGACTCACACGATGACTTGACATCTCTCTAACTGTTGGAGTCATGAACATTTTGGGAATTAAAAATGAGGTCATGGGTCGAAACACAGACCTTGTCCTAGGCCAGTTCCCACCAGACTGAAACTGAGCAAGCAGGAAACATGGAGACAACATGGAGGGGAATAAAACTGCACACACAAACCTAGCAGATTCAGCAGAAACATTGGGTCACACCATGTGACACACTGGACAAGTGTGAAAGACTCAGCTATACACACACACACACACACACACACACACACACACAGAGCCTACAGTACAGTGTGAAATACCTTGCCACAGTCCTGCCAGGTTGTTTAACAACTGCATGGTTACCTACGGTTTTTGCCAAACTGTTAATTTGTCCATTATCAACATACAAGTACAAAACATACTGCCACCATATTATGTGCATCCCAACAGCGTCTCCTCTTCTATGAGAGCCAGCAGTGAGGCACATAGTCCTCTGTCCTATTTCACACTCCCCTGAAAAGCTGCATTATCTCAGAACGGACTCCCAGCCTGGCACACGCCAGCTACAACATCCTGGCTTGACTTCCCCCTTGCCAGTGACAGGTCATCTTCTTTGGCGGTCTTGTAGCTGTCACACTGGATGAGGAGAGACTTTTTTTTGTTGAGACAGAGAAACACCAGGAGCTCTGTGACCTGTCCCATCACTGTATCTCAAAAGAAAAGGATGCCTGGTGAGCCACAGCTGCGGACACTGGATCTTGAAGTGAAGCCTGAGGAATCACATGACACTGCTGCAACGGGCATTTTGCATTTTAGGGCATAATTTTGGCTACCACTCACAAAATAAAAGGAAGTTTGTTTAAGGACAAAGACAACAGGAGATTGTCTCAGGCTTCTTAAAGGACTCCTGTACAACGCTGCAGAAAGAACATGCCTGGTTAAAATGAGTTCACTCTTAGTTTAGCTGTGATGCAACCTAAGAGGAATAAATCAATGAATATGCAATGCAAACTGTTGGGTAATTAATATAAGAAACAGGGCTGCTATTAATAATTACTTTCATTATCAATTAATTTATCCTATAAAATGTTATAAACTGTTAAAAATAGTTGATCACATCCAAGAAACCAAGGTGACATTTTCAGATGTCTTGTTTTATCTGACCAATGAAAGACATAACAAAACATCCACTGAAACTTCTCCAAAAAAACTGCCGAAGTAGGGCTGCAACTAACAATTATTTTCATTGTCGATGACTCTATACCCGTTATTTCCTATATGAATGAAACGTCTGGTCTTTACAGAGTCCGAAAATAGTAAAAAAAGAAATGCCCATCACAATTTCCCAGAGCCTAAAGTGATGTCTTCAAATGTATTGTTTTGTCCGACCCACAGTCCAAAACCCAAAGATATTTAATTTACAATGATATAAAACAGAGAAAAGCAGCAAATCTTCACAATATAGGTGCTAGAACCAGAGCATATGTGACATTTTTGCATGATAAATCACTTACACAATTATCAAAATAAGTAGTTATTTTTATTCAAAATTATTCAAACAAGTAATTCTGTAATTTATTTCTTACTTACTTATGTTAATGCAAATTTTCTGTCAAATCTCTAATGTCAGCCATTAGTTTTTGTGCCTGAACAAGTTGTTCTTTTCCTACAAAAGCACACAAATGAGATTTATGACTGCTCCATGGCCGCTAAATCTGACTAATTCTGTTTAAAAGGAATACATGATGTAATATAGAACGACCCTCCAAAGCAAAAAAAGGCATCGTTAGCATTGGATGAAGTTAAATATGTCACACCAAGATTCATTTCCCTGTTAGACTGTTACAGGAACAGGATCCAGAATCTCTTCTTTTTTTTTTTCGAGCCAAAGAATTATGTCACCCTGGAGAGAACAATGTGCATGATGCAACCATGGCAACACTGTCACTGAGATTGGAGAAGGGACAGAACGGATGCTCCCATGTGAATCAGTACTCGCAGTGAAGGAAAAAAAAAAAATCACATTAAACCAGTTAAATGAACAAAACGAATGAGATAAATTTATCCTCTGAGAGACCAGTTTGGAACAGCTTCATGCAGCCTGTGTGAACCTACAGTACAGTACGTGTCGTGACGAAGAGGGTAATGTTTCTGTCTGTTCCTCCCTCCACTCCCTCCTCTCCTCTCCTCTCCGCTTCTCTAAAATCCTGCAACGGTTCCCTTACATGGATTTGGTGGTTTTAAGAAAAATGCAGCAGAATTGTATGACATTATGAGTGTGTAGTTTTCTGCTTAAACACGAGCACTGCTTCAAGTCATGCTCCGTCCAAAATCTAACAAAAATTCACTCCCTGTAGGCTTGAAAGGTGGCTGAAAACATTTGCAGCTTGAACTCGAGTTACAGAGGATTTATGACAAAACGTCTTCTCAAAAAACTGTTGAAACTTCCCATAAAACTGCTGAAGTAGGGCTGCAACTAATAATTGTTTTCATTATCAATTAATTAGCCTATTATTTTCTTGATTTATCAATTAATTGTTGGGTCTACAAAAGTCAGAAAATAGTAAAAAATGGCCATAAAAATTTCCCACAACCCAATTAGATGCCTTCAAATATCTTGTTGTACTGGCCACCAGTCTAACACCCAAATATATTCAGTTTATAATGATATAAAATTTGAAAAAGGAGAAAATCTTTATATGAGAAAAGCCGGAAACAACATATTTTTTTAAATATTTTTGCTTAACAAATGACTTAAATGATTTGAATAGAATCAAACTACAGTAGTTGCAGTTTAATTTTCTGTGTTAATCAGCTAATTGTTGCAGCTCTATTCTGCAGCATATATTTCTCCACTGTCCATCCATAAGCTCAGTTTGTACCAAACAGTCAGCATTTTGTGAAAATATCCTAAATACATTGCTTCCATGTTGAGCTATCATGCTGTTTGAAGCTCCAGAGCTCTTCCTGAAAGAGCATTTCTGGTCATATTTGACTGACAAAGACTAAAGTGGCTAAATAAAGATTCAGCTAACTCAACTAGACTCTTCATCACCTTCTTCAGCATCATCAGTGCCATCACCACAACTGACAACACCAATATATCACAGCCACCATAATCATCATCATCCTCGATGAGATCACAATTCATCCTCATCATAGTAACACACACACTGCAGATGTACTGGTATCTCTGTCCCCCTTCCCTCACTGGGTCTCTTTCCCTTGGCCCATCACCATGACGATGGGAGCCGGTTTCATGGATACAGTCACTAGGCAACCAGCAGCATCAGCATCAGCAGCAGCAGCAGGAACAGCAGTGTCCAACCTTCCTCCTCTAGCTGCATGCGAGTTTGCTCTTTGAAGAGGAAATGTTAATGCATTTATCGTGTCTTGGATCTGAAGCCTCTTACATTACACTCAACGCTGGAAGTGCGCTTCTGTAATTTAGACTGACATAGAAGGACTTACTCTAGTGAGTACATCTATAGTTAGACTAAAATGGGTACACTGTGGGTAAAATGGAAAAGCTAACTATCTGGTTAAAGACTGAAGTGTAAAAAAATATACATATCAACATTATTACTACTTTCACCATCATTACCGTCTCAAATATGGACACTGCTTCTCTTTCGTAATTTCTCGCTTTTATCTCTCATAAAAAGGGAACTAAAGCCAAAAGAATTAAGCACCACCCCTACAATACAACAATAAATAATAGTGAAAGTCTCGATCAGGGCTGCATCTAACAGTTATTTTCATTAGCGATTAATCTGCCCAATGTGACATCTTCAAAATCACTTATTTCGTCCGACCAAAAAGCAGCAAATCCTCACATATGAGAAGCTGGAACTTCGAGAATGTTTGGGATTTTTGCTCGATAAAAATTACTTTAACGATTAACCTGTTATCAAAATAGTTGCCGATTAATTTTCTGTCGACTGACTGATTAATGGACTAACCGATCTGCTACTAACAGCTGAGAGAGCAGCTTCCTCAAAAGGCTGCAAATACCTGGAACCACTGCTGGGCAGGGGCAGAAGAAGTATTCAGATCCTTTACTTCAGTAAAAGTAGTAATACCTCAGTGTAAAAGTACTCCATTACAAGTGAAAGTCCTGCATTCAAACTCCAACTGAAGTAAAAGTACAGAAGTATTATCAGCAAAATGTACTTAATATGGCATTACTGTCTATAGGATTTTAATCACTAATGCATTCATGTGTAAGCAGCATTTTTGTTGTAGTTGGTGGAGCTGATTTTAACTACTTTATAAAGTGTTAAGCTGTTTAATCTGCAAAAAAACTCTTTTATAAACACCTTTTTTCAAAAATGGAGTCCTAAAACCCTTATTTTGCAGTGCAGCAGGAATATTTCAACCAGTTTTTTTAATTTAATGAACCAGCTTGATTAAAAGGCTTTCTAGGAATGAATGTCTGTATCTTGAAACAAGAAAGAAAAACCACCGTCGCTGCACTAGAATTATGGAATTATGGAAAAAGTCCATTTAGAAAATCCTTGAAACAAGAGGACAGGTTGAAATATTCCTACAACACTGGCACACTTTTCCCCTCCACTTTTCATATGAAAATAAAAATTTAAGCATTAAATTTCAGGCTAAAATGACTTGATAAGACGGATGTTTTAAGCACAGATGTCAGATTAATGTAATAGAGTAAGAGAAGTACAATATTTCCCTCAGAAATGTAGTGGAGCAGACGTATAAAGTTGCATAAAATGGAAATACTTCAATAAAGTACCTCCAAACTATACTGAATTACAGTACTTGAGTGTATGTTCTTGGTTAAATTGCCACTGGAACACATCTACCAGTTAACCCAATACTTTTTTAAATGTTGGTGGAAAGCTGCAGCCTCTCCAAAAAGGAACTAGTGAGTCTGCCATGTCTATAAGCCAATAGAAAGACGAGGACACACAAAGAAAGCGGCACTACATACATCCTGTCACCGTGGCAGATCCCTCTACATGTCTGCAGAATTACATGCAGTATATTCTGTTTGTACACAGACTGGCCTGCTGTGCTCCCTGATGCCAAAGAAAGAGACCAATACTGAAAACACATAATGGCCTTTTTGCAAAAATGATACAAAATAAGGCTATTAGCAGTGACCGCAAAGCCCTGCTGAAAAGAAAATGTATTAATAGAACCCATCTTAGAAGCAAC